>CM049385.1:1076447-1176447 GCA_026937815.1 Etheostoma perlongum | reverse complement strand
CCCGAAGGTGAGGACAAGGAAGATGAAGAACCGTCATGGAGGGACAAGCCGCTGCACGGCGTGTACCACAGACAAATAGAAGAAGTGGCTGATATCAAGAAATCCTACCAGTGGCTGGAAAAGGCTGGACTGAAGGACAGCACAGAAGCACTAATCATAGAGGCCGGGGTCTACCACACCAGGCAGGACCCCAGGTGCAGACTGTGCAAGGATGCCCCTGAGACAGTACAGCACATAACAGCAGGGTGTAAGATGCAGGCAGGAAGAGCGTACATGGAACGCCATAACCAGGTAGCTGTCATAGTATACAGGAACATCTGCCACGAGTATGGGCTGGAAGTCCCAAGGTCAAAATGGGAGACACCTCCTAAGGTAGTCCAGAATGACCGAGCTAAGATTCTGTGGGACTTCAAGATCCAGACTGACAAACTGGTGATGGCTAACCAACCAGACATCGTGTTGATCGACAAACCGCAGAAGAAGGCAGTAGTGATAGATGTGGCAATCCCAAGCGACAGCAACATCAAGAAGAAGGAACACGAGAAGCTCGAGAAATACCAAGGGCTGAAAGAGGAGCTAGAAAAGATGTGGAAAGTAAGAGCAACAGTGGTGCCAGTGGTAATCGGAGCACTGGGGGCTGGGACCCTCAAACTGGGAGAGTGGCTCCAGCGGGGGGGCTGGGACCCTCAAACTGGGAGAGTGGCTCCAGCAGATTCCAGGTAAAACATCAGAGGTCTCTGTTCAGAAGAGTGCAGTCCTAGGAACAGCTAAGATACTGCGCAGAACCCTCAAACTCCCAGGACCCAAGCTTGAGGATGACACATACCACCCCACAAGGGGTGAGAGGGGGATTTTTATATAGATAGATAGATAGATAGATAGATAGATAGATAGAGAGAGAGAGAGAGAGAGAGAGAGAGAGAGAGAGAGAGAGAGAGAGAGAGAGAGAGAGAGAGAGAGAGAGAGAGAGAGAGTTGCTCTCAGGAACTCTCTCTTTTTGCATTTTATATTTTTATATTTTGTGTTGACACTGTAAAGGTTTTGCTTCCGTCTCGTTGAGATTAGGTACTGGACTGTGTATAATGACAGTAAAGGCTTTCTATTCTCTGTCACAGCCAAATAGACGTTGCCATGGCTACCTCTGGTGGCAGGAGATTTCACAGCAACAAATAATTAACATAAAATCAAATTACTCTCACAATCAGATTTCTTTTTCTTTAATCTGTTTTTTTTTTTAGGCCATATCACCCAGCCCTATACAGTAGGCTATCTGCCAATTATATGCTAAAAAATAAAAATAAAATAAAAACATATGCTCAAAGCGAGCCAATCCCCTTTTCCATGTTGATAAGAACATTAAAATGAAAAATAATGGAACAAAAAGAAATCAAGGGACATTTAGAATAGATACAAATGTGACATTAATTGTTATAAATTATGTAAACATTATGTAAATGTGATTAAATGTTAATTGTTTGACAGCACTAGTTATTTATATTTATTATTTTGAAACCTTGATGGAAATAAATCACCACGGGACAGGAAGTTGTCTCCTCCTACAGAGGACACAGAGACACTGAGGAACCAGGGAAGAACCCAAACCAAAACCCAGGATAGAGAGGCTGAGTGAATGTGGTGTAGAAGGTGTGGAGGTGGATCAGTGAGTCAGAGGCAACTGTGTAGAAGGACAGAGAGCCAGCAGGACAGTCCACATACACTGCTACTCTGTTAGAGACAGAGGACGACGTGAGGACTGTTCTTCTCTTATTCTGCCAGACAGAGTTACCTTCATCAGAGCAGATCAGCAGATCAGACAGATCAGGAATTCGAGGCCCCTGCAGAGTTTGAGCTCTTGTTGTATGTCCATACCCGACAGGGTCAACATCAGGAATTAGAGGCCCCTGCAGAGTGTGAGCTCTTGTTGTAAGTCCATACCTGACAAGGTCCACATCAGGAATTAGAGGCCCCTGCAGAGTTTGAGCTCTTGTTGTATGTCCATACCTGACAGGGTCCACATCAGGAATTTGAGTCCCCTGCAGAATTTGAGCTCTTGTTGTATGTCCATACCCGACAGGGTCAACATCAGGAATTCAAATCCCCTGCAGAGTTTGAGCTCTTGTATGTCCATACCCGACAGGGTCAACATCAGGAATTCGAGGCCCCTGCAGAGATAGAGCTCTTGTTGTATGTCCATAACCGACAGGGTCCACATCAGGAATTAAGAGGCCCCTGCAGAGTTTGAGCTCTTGTTGTATGTCCATACCTGACAGGGTCCACATCAGGAATTAGAGGCCCCTGCAGAATGTTTGCTCTTGTTGTATGTCCATACCCGACAAGGTCCATATCAGGAATTAGAGGGCCCTGCAGAGTTTGAGCTCTTGTTGTATGTCCATACCTGACCGGGTCCACATCAGGAATTCGAGGCCTCTGCAGAGTTTGAGCTCTTGTTGTATGTCCATACCTGACAGGGTCCACATCAGGAATTCGAGGCCCCTGCAGAATTTGAGCTCTTGTTGTATGTCCATACCTGACAGGGTCAACATCAGGAATTCAAATCCCCTGCAGAAATAGAGCTCTTGTTGTAAGTCCATACCTGACAGGGTCCACATCAGGAATGAGAGGCCCCTGCAGAGTTTGAGCTCTTGTTGTATGTCCATACCCGACAGGGTCCACATCAGGAATGAGAGGCCCCTGCAGAGTTTGAGTTCTTGTTGTATGTCCATACCCGACAGGGTTCACATCAGGAATTAGAGGCCCCTGCAGAGTTTGAGCTCTTGTTGTATGTCCATACCTGAGAGGGTCCACATGAGGAATTAGAGGCCCCTGCAGAGTGTGAGCTCTTGTTGTAAGTCCATACCTGACAGGGTCCACATCAAGAATTAGAGGCCCCTGCAGAGTTTGAGCTCTTGTTGTATGTCCATACCTGACAGGGTCCACATCAGGAATTTGAGTCCCCTGCAGAATTTGAGCTCTTGTTGTATGTCCATACCCGACAGGGTCAACATCAGGAATTCAAATCCCCTGCAGAGTTTGAGCTCTTGTATGTCCATACCCGACAGGGTCAACATCAGGAATTCGAGGCCCCTGCAGAGTTAGAGCTCTTGTTGTATGTCCATAACCGACAGGGTCCACATCAGGAATTAAGAGGCCCCTGCAGAGTTTGAGCTCTTGTTGTATGTCCATACCTGACAGGGTCCACATCAGGAATGAGAGGCCCCTGCAGAGTTTGAGTTCTTGTTGTATGTCCATACCCGACAGGGTCCACATCAGGAATTAGAGGCCCCTGCAGAGTGTGAGCTATTGTTGTAAGTCCATACCTGAGAGGGTCCACATGAGGAATTAGAGGCCCCTGCAGAGTGTGAGCTCTTGTTGTATGTCCATATCCAACAGGGTCCACATCAGGAATTAGAGGACCCTGCAGAGTTTGAGCTCTTGTTGTATTTCCATACCCGACAGGGTCCTCAGCAAGCAGACTCACTTCTCTCAAGGTCTGTTGGATCCCCTCCACTAGAAGAGGAAGAAGTCATATTTTGTTAATCCAAGGAGGATAAATTACATTGTTCACTCTGTTACAAGCCACTCCCTGCTGTTAATGGATAGCCAGCGTTTAACTCAGGCTAATTAATTAGCTAGTAAGGTGCTGGTAGAAAGAAAGCACAGGAAAAGGAGTCTAGTTCACCCGTCCAGGAGGCTCCTACTCATTTTCTGCACTCCGTGTCCGTGGGCAGCTGTACGTTTGTACCGGTGTTGATGTTTTTTTGCATTGTCGGACAGATGTAGCCACTTTCCTGACACCGCTTGCGAGACAGACACAAGACCACAGCGGCCCATCGCGTGGAGCCTGTCTCTAGCGCCCCCTCCTGCAGGTTGTCAGCTGTGTGTCTACTTGGTATACTCTTGGACGGCGGATTTAACTCACCGGTCCTCGTCAATATAGTTTCATGTGTTCACGTAGCTCACTAAAAGCGGTGTGCAATGTGATCTTGTGATCTGGACAAGAAGGATAACTCTGGGAGTTGGGGGGGTTGTGATTCTGCCTTCCCACAGTGCGACACAGGTTGGTGGATCTGAGTGTCGCGCTTTTGGTTTTATAGCGCGTATTGTTAGAGTCCTATTAATTAGTAGACTGCCGTTTTGAAGCCTTGAGTTTGATAATTTGGCCGTTGCTGTCTTGGTTTTTTGCAACCAGATGTGATGATTTTGGATGAGAGGGTGGATTCAATAGAGTACAGCCAATGCTCCTCATTGGTTCCGACATCCCCATTTACAGTTTTTTTGCAATGACAATTCTTTCAAAACTTTTCACAACTCTCCTAAACTCTTAACAGTTAGCACAACATTTATCTGTGTAGGCTATACAATTAACCCTTTTCTTGTTGCTTTGACACAAAATGCATACAGTTAACACAGAGTTTAAAATGCTTGAACTTCTTTTAAGAACAAGTTCAACCAAGGCCAAAACAATGGATTTTTACTAACGAATTTGCAAATGCTTTCACACTTTCTCAACAGATATCATGTTCTAAACCTAACTTAGGCTAAAATCCAAGTGAACAGCTGTTCATATAGTAAATTAAAACACAAATATATTCCCTGCATTTTACATGTGTTCCATTGTTCCTGTAAATGAGAGAAACAGCTGATTGAAGTTATGTAAATAGATCAATCACAGCTGATTCCCATCTAGGAAACACTCAGCTGTTGAGGTTCTTTCTATCGCATGACCATGATCATCTGTTATACTTTATACAGTATGTTACAGTACGTTAGGGTTGTACTTTGAAAGCAAAGATTAATTAAAGATTGTTTACGCAAACCGGATTCTCCATCCATCTTCCTCCCAATTTACCCACGCTACCCGTTTGGTCTTACCAGGTCTGTCCAGAGTCTTGCCCCACCCCCTGACCCAACTCACCACCAGACTGTGATCAGTTGACAGCTCCGCCCCTCTCGTCACCCGAGTGTCCAAAACATACGGCCTCAGATCAGACGAAATGATTATCAAATTGATCATTGACCTACGGCCTAGGGTGCTCTGGTACCAAGTACACTTATGAACATCCCTATGTTTGAACATTTTGTTATAGACAATCCATGACTAGCACAGAAGTTCAACAACAGACCACTCTGGTTTAGATCAGGGAGGCCATTCATCCCAAACATGCCTTTTTCATGCATTCCATGCAGAAAGTTGAAATTTAGTCAACTTCAAGGTAATGAGCTATGACGCGGTCCAGCGGCAAACGACCAGTAACCAATCAGAATATAGACGTCCTTTGTGCTGGCTGATCCAGAAGAACATACGATGTGACTGTCCTGCAACATCAGAGCAGCCAAACCGTCAAAAGCTTCCCATCAGTTTTAGCAAGCGTTGTGACAAGGCGGCCAGAGCTTCCTTTGCAGCTCAAGTGGGCGGCGGTGTGTATGTGCAGATATGTCACAACGCCAGATGATTAATCAGTAAACTTAGTGTCAGACAAGTTCAAAGGTCTGGACCAAGGAAACAGTATTCTATAAATACAGACCTGAAGCCTCAGCAACTGGATCCCTCTGAACCTTCTTTCCTGCTGCCATGTCTTTTCCTTCCTTTTGCTTCTGGAAAGAGAAAGAGCCAGTGACACAATGATAAAAACAAGGGGCATCATTCACGGATATCTTCCTAAGTTTTCTCTTAAATATGTTCTTAAAGTCCCTAAGAGAAGTCTACATCGGATTCATGACGTGTTCTTAAACAGAATTGTTCGCACCTGTGTTCTTAGGATTGATGAATCCCACGTGCCTGTTGTTCCTAATTAGCATAAGAAAACGCTCTGCAAATTCCCTTTTAAGGACATGACACTTCCTGTGCGGCTCCTGAGAAGTGGGAGACCGCCTTCAAGAGACGGTTGTTGGAGTCGCAGATGACTTGTACATTGCAGTGGTGGAGGAAGTACTGAAGCTCAGTACGTAAGTAAACGTATAAATAACCAGAGACATATTTCAAATGTGCCTAAGAGTGCTGTTGAGTGTTCACAGATTTTGTTCTTAGCAATAATAATTATAATAATAATACATTTTATTTAACAGCGCCTTTCGAAACACTCAAGGTTGCTTTACAGACAATAAGACAGATACAGGGAACAGAAAAGTGTAAGCAGTTATAACAAAACAAACAAACAAAAATAAATTAAAAAATGAAAATAAAAATAAAAATAAAAATTACAGGAACAGTGTATTTACAACTAAGCAAGCTGGAACAGATGGGTTTTAAGTCTAGTTTTGAACAGGGGGAGAGAGTCGATATTGCGGAGGTCACGTGGGAGTGAGTTCCAGAGCTGGGGAGCAGAGCAGCTGAAGGCTTGGTAACAATTCGAGCTGGGGGTACAGTGAGGTGGATAGAGGAGGAGGATCGGAGGGAGCGGGAGGGGGCAGCAATGTGAAGGAGTTGTGATAGATATGGAGGAGCAAGATTATGGATGGCTTTTAAAGTATGGAGAAGGATTTTAAATTGTATTCTGAATTGAACTGGAATCCAATGGAGCTGCTGAAGGACAGGGGTTACATGATGGCAAGACATGGTTCTGGTGATGACACCAGCTGCTGAAGGATAGGGGTTATATGATGAGAAGACGGGGTTCTGGTGATGACACGAGCTGCTAAGTTCTGAAGAAGTTGAAGTTTAGGGAGGGATTTTTGAGGAAGTCCAAAAAGGAGGGAGAGAGAGATAGTCTATTGAGGAGAATGGAGTGAGAAATGGTATCAAAGGCCGCACTAAGATCAAGTAGGATGAGGATAGAGATGAGTCCGGAATCAGCAGCTATGAGGAGATCATTGGTGATTTTTATTAGGGCAGTTTCAGTACTATGGGAGGGGCGAAAACCGGACTGGAAAGGTTCGTAAAGGCTGTTAAGGGTAAGAAAAGCATGGAGTTGAACAGACACAATTTTTTTTTAAGTATTTTAGAAATAAAGGGAAGATTTGAGATAGGACGAAGATTATTATAGTTAGTGGGATCTGAGCCAGGTTTTTTCAGAATCGGTGAGACAGATGCTTTTTTGAAAAGTGAGGGGACAATACCAGAGGAGAGAGAGGAATGAATAATGGAAGTTATGAAGGTGAGGAGGGAAGTGAGACAGGTTTTGACCAGAGCTGTGGGAAGGGGGTCAAGAGAACAGGTTGAGGACTTGGATTTACGAATGAAATCAGAAATTTCAGAGGGGGTGGGAAGTAGAAAGCAGCAAAATGACTGGCTATTGGGGAGGGGAAGGCTAGGGGGTCAAATGTAATTGCTGGTGAATGGAGTTGTTTTTTTCATTAAAAAAGACAACCAATGAATTACAAGTCTCAACTGAATACATGTGAGAAGGCAGGCGTTCAAGTTGGCGACCTTTGACTTTCATGAGGTGGAGCTCAGGTGGAAACCATGGGGCACAGCGGGAAAAGGGCACAGATCGGGTTTTTAGAGGGGCAAGGAAGTTGAGAATATTGCAAAGTCCAGAGTTATAATGGGTGACAAGGTGGTCTGGAGAGGAAAGATCAGGGATAGGCAAATTGTCAATGTGGGAGGATAGGATGTCTGTATTTATGTTTTTAATATTACGGAAAAAAAGAAATCTGGCGGACTGTCTTGATTACAGAGAGACAGAGATATTGAAGGACAAAGATAAGAAAGATAAGAAAACATTAGTGACTGTCAGACTCTTCATAAAAAGTGCGTAAGTGGGGTTTATGAAGACATTTCTTTTTGAGACAGGTTGGTTGTTTTGCTGCATTTTGTCCAAATATTACACTGTCTCAGCGGGACTTGAGTGTTAATGAAGAGATTTGTTCCTCACCAGTTTGTTCTGCACTTCATAGACAGCGTCAGAAATTGCATCTTTGTGCATCTGGAACAGTTGTTCTGTCTCAGTTGTACACAACATAGAGTAAAGACTAACGTTAGAGCCCGGCATCACAAGCTGTTTTTCTGTGTTAATTCACTGCATCAGAGGTGAATGACGTAGTTTCCTCACCAAGGGCTGTGGGCCTTTGTTCAGGTTCCTGATCCCAGCATCTCTCCATCAGTCTTGTCAGCTCAGTAAACCCGGGAGCATCGCCCGTGATATCATCCAGCGGTGGGTGCTCTCCTTCTGAGAAGCTCTGAATTATTGTTTCGAGCTTGGTATCTACATTGGAGGAAGAATTAGAAAGGCTGTCACAGTGGTCTTGAGGTTAAATGACACCGTGTTAACCCGTTTGTGCCGGATGCTTCGTAACGACACATCTACCGCCGGTTACTGCGGTGCAGCTCTGCGTGGCGCAGCATTTTGTATTCGTCAGTCTTTTCATGACGCGTGCAGCAGAGAACGCACTGTCATTGGTTCAAATACACGAGGCGGGTCTTGTTGGCCATTTAAAGCCATGTGACCACTAAAATGTACTGTGGTTTGCTGAAAATCATGTCAATCAACCAGACATACATGTGCGTTTGTTTATGATTTTTTTAGAGACGAGCGAGAAAATGTCTCCGACAGAGGAGGATGTGGACAGAGAGGGCGGTGACAAACGGGACCCGTTTGTGCCGGATGCTTCGCGCCGTCACGTCTACCGCCGGTTACTGCACTGCGCAACTCTGAACATCCTGCCGGCTGCTGCGTGGCGCAAAGGATCATCCAGCACTTCATCATCTACCACATCCTCCCTCCCAAACTCCTCACTATTTTCCACCTCAATGTCACTGCCCTCGCTGTCAAAATCCTCCTCTGTCGGAGCCATTTTCTCGCTCGTCTCTCAAAAAAGATCATTAAAAAACCGCACATGTATGTCTGGTTGATTGACATGATTTTCAGCAAACTACAGTACATTTTAGTGGTTACATGGCTTTAAATGGCCAACAAAATCCGCCTCATGTGTATTTGAACCAATGAAGTTCTCTGCTGCATGCGTCATGAAAAGACTGACGAATACAAAATGCTGCGCCACGCAACAACCGGCAGGAGGTTCAAAGTTGCGCAACGCAGTAACCGGCGGTAGATGTGTCGTCGCGAAACATCCGGCACAAACGGGTTAATACCTGAGTAGACGGTCTAGACCAGGGGTCGGCAACATGCGGCTCCTGAGCCGCATGCGGCTCTTTGATCCCTCTGATGCGGCTCAGCTTTTAAAAAATAATTTGTGAATATTGAGTTAAAATGTATTTTATTTTAGTTCAAAAAGCAAATTAAAGACATCAATTCAGCTGCGGCCTACTCAGCTGCCTGTGATGAATCTATAGACAAAAGGTGATTTTGAACAAATAGCGCTGTTCTGCTGGTATGTAAACTCGACTGGGCCACAAGAAGAAATGATCGAGTTGATAAAAGGTCAAACACGGGGGGGGGGCATCTGTGAGGCGGTCTTGAATTGTTTAAGAGCAAGAAGAATAAACACCACCCCCCCGGTGTCAGTGGATACAGACGGGGCAAAAATATTGCAATGTGAGTAAGTGACATTAAATTGAATAATATGTAATTAAATAATATATTAAAAGTAAGTAACCATAATATAAATGATATTGAAGTGTGAACAAATAAGTAAATATTACAAAAGTAAGTACGGAAAAATATAAATATGTACAGATATGTACATAATCTATGTACAGATATTTATGTACAGATATATATAATAATGCAAACAAAATACAAGACACAACAGTCACTTACACTCATATGGTTGTTTCCCTGTGGCAATGGACCAAAGGAGTATCCCATAACTGAAAGACAGACAGAGAGAGTTTAATGTCAGGATTATTATCCATATCATAACAATCACACCCTGGTTGGTCACTGGCTGGATTGTTGTCATCTGTTAATTAATGCTCATGTGAGAACGAGGATATTAAATGTCAATTAAGAAATCTGTGCCTGAAGTCCTATTAGTATCCCTCCTACCTGAAAACAATTCCCTCTCCTGTTAAAGGACTAAGCGACTGATATTATGACTTCCTGTCAATACTGAACATGTGTTAGCATGGCAGCTGGAGTGATCCCGTCTCCAGTTATTATTTATGATGTGATAAATAAAACACTTTTATTTGAGTGCTGGCATGCTCTCATACCTGTAGATATCAAAGGCTCTGGTAGGTTTGTATGATACTGTAAAGGCCTCTGGTGGCATGTATGTTATCGTCCCTCCTACTGGTCCACTGTCCTTGGAAACCTGCGTGACGCTGCAGGAA
This sequence comes from Etheostoma perlongum, assembly GCA_026937815.1. NCBI lineage: Eukaryota > Metazoa > Chordata > Actinopteri > Perciformes > Percidae > Etheostoma > Etheostoma perlongum. The sequence goes on along the minus strand of CM049385.1, from coordinate 1,166,273 downwards.
ATCCGGGCAAGGCCACGGAGACACCAAGATCGACTTGTGACATTTATATTAACACTTCACCGTTAAAACAACACTGTATTACATGTCATGTCTTGCTACATGTGTGGGATTTTGTAATCTTGATCTGTAAAGGCCATTTTACTGAAATTAGGTTTTCCTCATCCTCTGAGTCAGAAAACTCAGCTGCAGTAGCACTTAACACAAAGCTTTCCAGTTTCACTTCTGAACAGATTTACCTCTGGGCTTTGTCCAGATGTCATTCATTGCCTAATTTATGGAACATTGTATACCTAAAAACGTGGCAAAAATTGATTTTCTGGCTGTTGACACCAGATTCTGATTAATGCAGTAATATAAGGATACATCTAAAATACCCTCCCCCCCCGTCTGTAAAACCCACTGACTCAAATCTGTCAACAAAATAAAAGAAGAATTTTGAATCTGACTTGGACTTTTAGTGTGTTCCAAATCGCGCACTTCTGTTAGTGCACTTAACAGAAGTGCACTTTGTACACTACGTACTTACTTGCATAGTGCGTAAAATTTGACGGGAGAGTGTTGTCTCAAATCGCGCACTTCTTGATGTACTTACCGGAAATGACGATCACAACAGCTCATTCCTCCTCCTTCTTTTCTGTGAAATTGTGACTTGCACCCAGACAGAGAGCACCTCAAGAGCATGTCAAATTACAGTACCAATAAACGTTATAATTCGCGATAAAAATATCATTACAAACTGTAAGATTAACCAAATATACAAATACAGGTACATAACATGTTATAAGTACAGCAAAAAGACTCATGTTCAACTTACATTTGTATTGCTCTGCCGTCCTCGCTATCGCGTCTACGGCCGCCAACTATGTACTCAAAAAGTTAGTATTTAGTACAGAAGTGCGCGATTTGGAACACACTATTTGTGTACGTTTTTTCTAGGCATAGTGACGTCAAATTACACGTATATCTGGAATGATTTTTTTTCCTTTATTATGGATATCTAAAATTAAGATGACTATTAACAATTGGATTGTAGATATCTGAAATTGTAGTGTTTCCTAATAATTATAGTGCAGATATTCAGACATTCAATAACATAAGATTGACTTTATTGAACCCACACTGGATCGACCTCCTGCAACTTCAAGTCAAGTCAACTTTATTTGTCAATTCTACAATATCTGCCAGACATACAGAACAAAAATATGTTTCTCTCCGACGATCTTATCTGGATGAATGAGTAGGCAAAATGAATACTAAATAACGTGTTTGTTTTAAGCCAGTAGCTTTTAACTTAACACATCTACATTTCTATTTTAATTGCCTATATATCTATATGTGTGTTTCTTGTGTTTTATTTATTTATAGCCAAAAAAAAATGTCTACAGTAAGTAAAGTCCTTAACTGTCATTTAAACGGCATATCAAAAGACAAACATTGTTTTGGGACCAGTGACATCAGGGATCTTTCTTACTGTGCGTGCATCTTTTAGCCATATTTAGCTTTGCGGCCCCCCATGTCCATACCAAGGCCCAGTATTGAAGAAATAAGACATCCAGGCGATGTGTTGTTGCATATAATTCTTCCGTGAAGTAATGTAAACAAAAATAAGTATAAGCAAATTACACACCTCCCCAAGCATGATGAGAATGTCATTTTTCTCCCTGAACAGGGTCGGCAACAGCAGGACTGCAGCTCTGAAATCAATCCCTGAAAAATAAGTCAAAACATCAAAGAAAGTGTATTAGGTGAATGTACAGTGTATTTTGGTTGGTTAACCCTTATTTTGTCTGAAGACAAATAGAAAAGAAATACAGCTTAAATAGCTCCACAACTCTAGGGGTGACCGTGGTTGATCAGTGAGTCACTTACCAGGGACATCTTCGCTGAGGGCAGCCTCTCTTTCCTCCATAGCCAGATCTGCAAGGGGAGATTTCCTTTGAGTCAATCGAAGCACTGTGGGTACCAGAAATACTCTGTTACAGTAAAAGTCCTGCAGTGAAGATGTTACTTCAGTAAAAGTCTGTAAGTACCATCAGGAGAATGTAGTTACAGTATTTAACATTGTAGAAAGTGTAATATACAGTCTATGGTCACACTATAAACTACCGGAGCTAGGTGGATTAGAATCCAGATTAAAACTTCTTCATTGTGTAACCTAAAGATAGATTATATGTCTGATATTATAGAGTTATTTTCCATGTTTCTGCTTAGGCCTAACTTTATAACAATCACACATTACCTTGATTCTGTTAAAGCCTTCTCTGAATGTCCCGGGACAGACTCGAGGGTTAGGGTCACGGTTTCTTTCCACTGCTGAACGAATCGGTTGAATTTAGCTTCTTAAACGATCCTTCAACGGGGTATGAAACCATCCTCTCAGTCAATCCATAGTCCATTGCTTCTCCGTCAACTTCATCATCTAATGTACAATATAGAGAAGAAAAACAGCAATGTTAGCCCCTGTTACGGCCTCCATTTAAACAGCAATGTTAGCCCCTGTTACGGCCTCCATTTAAACAGCAATGTTAGCCCCTGTTACGGCCTCCATTTAAACAGCAATGTTAGCCCCTGTTACGGCCTCCATTTAAAACAGCAATGTTAGCCCCTGTTACCCTCCATTTAAACAGCAATGTTAGCCCCTGTTACGGCCTCCATTTAAACAGCAATGTTAGCCCCTGTTACGGCCTCCATTTAAACAGCAATGTTAGCCCCTGTTACGGCCTCCATTTAAACAGCAATGTTAGCCCCTGTTACGGCCTCCATTTAAACAGCAATGTTAGCCCCTGTTACGGCCTCCATTTAAACAGCAATGTTAGCCCCTGTTACAGCCTCCATTTAAACAGCAATGTTAGCCCCTGTTACGGCCTCCATTTAAACAGCAATGTTAGCCCCTGTTACGGCCTCCATTTAAAGAAACAAACCGAGGCTCAAAGGGATTGGAGGACTGTCGGTTCTGTCCGTTAACCTTACTGGCGTAACGTCATGTTAGTCTTTGTACGTTAACGTCAACATTACATGGTTTTAGGCATATTTTCTAAGATAATTTGACAAGAAAATAAGAATAAATCATTATTTAAACCCTCACTGGCTACCGATAGTCAAACTCCGCCCAAATGGCTTTGCTTTAGCATTAGCATAGCTAGCTATATTTCAGAACAAAAGACTGTTCGGCGGCAAAAATCCTTTTTTTTCCCCATTGTTCTCCTCTGACGCAGTTACGTTTTATAGCTAACGTAAACTAGCCAGCTCGATGTGGGACTCTAAGAACGGTTAGCTACCGTGTAATAACGCGTAGAATGGAAAACATATAATATGGAACATAATACTGCTGGTGTTTAAACTATAACTAGTTAACGGTATTAATGTCGAGTGTAGCTAGCTAACGTTAGCTAGCTACACTCGACATTGACGAGCTAGCTAACGTTACTTTAAGGTTAGCTAGCTAGGTGACAGAGCATGAACTTGGCTTGCGCTAATGTTAACGTCCAACTCTGAATATGAACACCACAAACACTGATTTAAAAACTCACATAATTTACCTTTGAATTTACTTCGCTCCTCTTCAGTGACCTCTATTCCAAAACGATGTAACTCTGATTAAATCCTCCGATGATAAATGTCCTCCCGGATAACTGTCGATTCACGTACGTATCCCTCCGCGCTGCAATATGTTTCCCTCCGCGCTGTAATATGTATGCTTCCGCTGAGTCGACCTGTCGTTAGACTGTAACTAGATCCTTTCAACCGAACGTAAAGCGTTAACAATGTCAGTTTCATTCTAATATAAATAGGGTAAAGTGTATGGAGGACCATGTCTTTCATATTTAAAAATAAATACAGAAATAAATAAATGCTCAATAAATAAATAAGCACACAATTAATTGCCCCAAAAAATACAATGAAGAAATAAATGTAGGTAGAAATTAAATTATACAGTGAGACATAAATGTATATATCTCTTTTAATTAGCTTCTTTATTTATTCACCTTTGTAATAATTACCTTATTTATTTATTGTCCGTTATAATCTTCAACTTTATTTATTCCTTACTTATTTTTTAAATGTATTTATTTCTGTGTGTGTTTAATTTTTTTGTCTGTTTTATTCTTCCGTTGCATTTTCTACCCTATTTATTTTCACCCCTGGTATTTATTTCTGCTTGTCACTTTTACATTTCTGCCTGTCACTTTTACATTTCTACATGCATTTCTGCCTCATTATGCAAATGAGGAGGGGCGGGTCTTAAGGGGTTAACTTCTGCCCATTGGTTGGTTAGCATTTTACTCCCTCGGTCAATCTACATGCCACCGGCCACAGACACAACACAGATGGCTAGCTACGGTGAAGTTGTCAGTGAGCTCAGGCATTTAGCAACTGTTTTTGAAAACAATGCTAACGTTATAAGTATTGACTTTATAATTTTTCGTTTAGACGCTCTGACAGAACGTGTGTTTCAGTCAGCGGTGTCGTGCCAATGTACTCATGTATCCCCTGGCCGCGGGAGCGCGCATGCACACAGAGCGGAGCTTCTGCTGCCCATCGAATTGTTTAACTTCTGCACTTTGAATTAAACGGAACAAACAGCGACGTGGAAGACTCGGCAGGGTTACCATAGTAACAGGGGTCTCAGTTAACTACATAAATACGTGTATTTGTCTGTTACATTAAGGCGACGTGTCAAATGTTTATAGCGTGGTTTAATATCGAGTGATAGGCGTATCCTCCCTGTCCCTGTCTACCATATGAGTTACATAGGAGGTAGGGGAGAGCCGGGACAGTTGAAACACTTTTTAATTAAACGTAATTTACAAAGCGGTCGTATCACACTGAAAGCTGATATTTTGTCACTAGCAACCTACACGTGTCATCTGTCAAATACAGTTGCATTTTCAGCTTTGAACAAAACCGTTGAGGAGTTATTACCGCAAAAGTGGGACGTGCGTAATGTTTCATCTGTCCCTCCTGGACGGGACGGATGAAACAGCATGCGGGGACGAATGAAACATACAATTTAAGCCATATAAACTTCCAACAACTTTAATATTTTACTGTATATGATGGATGGCACTTCCAAAAGGTGTTAATTTAGATAGATTGTTGCAGGGCTATGCATCTTTCTAAATGTCTGTTAACAACTCATTGCCGTCATCCTGAAGCGTATATGAAGCGGTTATTGAAATATCATGCACTGTGGATGATTATGACATTTTTATAGCTAGAACAGTTGGTTTTTCCATTTATATCATGTTTCTATTGTGGAATATGTCGTTTCACTAGGTTTTTACATGGGTTATACCACTGGACATAAAAATAACGCGCCCCAGCCCGTCAGTCTCCATAGGATAACATGGGAAAACTCGACCCCCCTACCTGGTGGGCTGAAATATATTTTCATCTTTCTAAAACTGCTTTTCCATGTCTCACCTCCTTAAATAATTGTATAAACACAGATATTTGTGCATTTACTTAAAATCCATGGAGTTCCAGCCAGGTCGGGGACAGTTGAAACAGCTGTTTCATCCGTCCCGACATAGACACATGTCATTACAGCCTGTTTTGCTTCTCATGTAAACAAGCATGCAATACGAAAGTCTGGGATTGTGGAGAACACTAACTGGTCTACTGAATGAGCATGTAGTCAAACCTTTAAATGAAAAACCCTCGTTAATAATCGAAAAAATGTGACCGCTAATGAAGTTTACTTTTGACCATCAAAACTCGTTTATCGGCTGTAACTCCGCGATAAAAGGAAATAACAGGGAGATATTTGGCTGATAGGAGGAGGGTAACATGCTCTATGTTCAGACCTAAGGAAGTCTGTCTATCATCATTGTACTCGGAGAAAACTGGAATGTTTCATCCGTCCCGCGTTTCAATCGTCCCGGCTCTCCCCTACTCAAATATCAGGCCGTTTTTTCACCTGATATTTGGGTATCCCTTATGTAACTTTTGATAAACAACAGCAAACCTCTCCAAATTGTGTCAGGTTGTTTATTGTGACCTATTAAACACACAAAATAACACCCATGATGACAGGACAGACCCTTTGCATGTTAGGGATGGGATACATAAAATATCAATATCCTTTTTCACCTGACATGACTGCATGTCAGGAGCAGAGCCGGGCTGAGCGACGTGGGGCTCCGCGTCCGTCTGTCCCCAGTGTCTTATCTCTCTCGCTCTCCACCTCTCCTCTCCGTCGCTCCGGTAGCAACTGTTGAGGACGGAGCCGGGGCTTTGCCGTGCACGAACACACACATTTAGTGCCTGACGCGTATGCACACGCACTCCGCGCCTTGAATTTCTACTGGCGATCCAGGCGCAACGCGTGGGGGGTTTCCCTTGCTAGAAGCGGCCCGGGAGTGGGTTGTCTGTCTCCAAATCCACTCCTCTCTCTGGCTTCCTGTCGCACATCAGAAGAGACAGAATGATAACAGCCGCAGTTCGTTCAAAGAAGGTTGCACTACAAAAACCCGATGAAATTTAGCAGGTGGATGTTTAGAATAAATCCAACGGAGACGTCTCAGGATGGAGAAGTCCTAAGTTGTGCGCCGCTTCTAACGGCGAACAGGTTGATTAGTATTCCTCACGGCGGTGTGTGTGTGTGTGTGTGTGTGTGTGTAACCTATGTGATGGCACTGCATGAAGGACTATCATCAATATCAATATCAATATCCTTTTTCACCTGATATTTTATGTATCCCATCCCTAACATGCAAAGGGTCTGTCCTGTCATCATGGGTGTTATTTTGTGTGTTTAATAGGTCACAATAAACAACCTGACACAATTTGGAGAGGTTTGCTGTTGTTTATCAAAAGTTACATAGGGGATACCCAAAATATCAGGTGAAAAAACGGCCTGATATTTGAGTACCTCCTATGTAACTCATATGGTAGACAGGGACAGGGAGGATACGCCTATCACTCGATATTAAACCACGCTATAAACATTTGACACGTCGCCTTAATGTAACAGACAAATACACGTATTTATGTAGTTAACTGAGACCCCTGTTACTATGGTAACCCTGCCGAGTCTTCCACGTTGCTGTTTGTTCCGTTTAATTCAAAGTGCAGCAGTTAAACAATTCGAAGGGCAGCAGAAGCTCCGCTCTGTGTGCATGCGCGCTCCCGCGGCCAGGGGATACACGAGTACATTGGCACGACACCGCTGACTGAAACACTCGTTCTGTCAGAGCGTCTAAACGAAAAATTATAAAGTCAATACTTATAACGTTAGCATTGTTTTCAAAAACAGTTGCTAAATGCCTGAGCTCACTGACAACTTCACCGTAGCTAGCCATCTGTGTTGTGTCTGTGGCCGGTGGCATGTAGATTGACCGAGGGAGTAAAATGCTAACCAACCAATGGGCAGAAGTTAACCCCTTAAGACCCGCCCCTCCTCATTTGCATAATGAGGCAGAAATGCATGTAGAAATGTAAAAGTGACAGGCAGAAATGTAAAAGTGACAAGCAGAAATAAATACCAGGGGTGAAAATAAATAGGGTAGAAAATGCAACGGAAGAATAAAACAGACAAAAAAATTGAACACACACAGAAATAAATACATTTAAAAAATAAGTAAGGAATAAATAAAGTTGAAGATTATAACGGACAATAAATAAATAAGGTAATTATTACAAAGGTGAATAAATAAAGAAGCTAATTAAAAGAGATATATACATTTATGTCTCACTGTATAATTTAATTTCTACCTACATTTATTTCTTCATTGTATTTTTTGGGGCAATTAATTGTGTGCTATTTATTTATTGAGCATTTATTTATTTCTGTATTTATTTTTAAATATGAAAGACATGGTCCTCCATATTTAATCTGTGCAGGGCTAGTGTAAAATCATAACGTATGATCACAAATTGCAAAGGAGAATTAAACAACTTATTTAATTGCCGTAACTGTAATGATTAAATCAAATGTATTAGGTACATTTGATTTAATCATTACAGTTACTGACATTTTCAAAGTATGAAAACTAAAAACCATACAAGGACATGCAATGTCAATATTTAATTCTAACAGTACATAAATACATAAAATATACAAGACCCTTTATGTGAAATTACCAAAAATACTTTCACATGTGAAAGTGGTGACTGCTAGAGTATATTCATTATTTTATTCCAGTTTAATATTTATAAAATAGTTTTAATCCACTACTTAATGTTACTACGATCACCTATCAAACTACAGCAGAAACTAAGTCAACCACAAGAAATTGAACCTCTAAATACCAAGTGCTAAAAGTTGGTCCGTCCTTTCAGCAGAAGAAGCTGAACCAAAAATGATTTTCTGGCATCATTATAATCAGAACACATTTGAGAACTTTGGATGTGGTCAACGCAGTCTGGTTTCCACATCCAGATGAAATGGCACCAAATACACCGCTCTATAGACCAGGTCTCTCCTCATGTTCACCAACCATTGCTTCAGCCTGGCATCATCAAAAGGAAGTCTGTTTGGAAAGAAATTCATGTTTCATATAACCCGAAGGTGTTTATACTACCAGGTGTATATACTATCAATTTACACTAACAAGGCACCACATCTGCTGTATGCATCTGTAATGCAAATGATTGAAATGCATATTTAACAGATTAATATAATGTAATACCCCAATGTAACTTTACAATAATGTCTAATTGTTTCATGTGCGCCATTTTATTGCTAACAATCTGACCCACTGCCCCGCCGGAGACCTCCAAGTCAACGCCCCCCCCCCCGCAGCTTTGTCCGTGTGGTGATGGTGATGCTGGGTGGGTGCTGCCGCGGCGAGGGTGACGGGGTATATGCCCGGTAACCTCTCAACCATGGAAGATATGCAACCCCGACTGGGGTGGGGTGTGCCGGGCTCGCCCTGGCCGGTGTTTCGGTTGAACTGGTTTTTGAGTTAACTGGTGATAGAGGCAGATGTGGTGTGGGCGTGGCCTTGCAGGACCCATTCTCAACTAACCAGGAAATAAACATGCTGATCTTCTTTAACTGTCTATGTGCAGATCCCCGCTTCTTTTCACATTAATTTGTTGGTTTCTTGTGAAACTTGACTATAGAAACGAGCTGCTGAGCACGTGGTCCCGACAGACATGCAAACATGAGCCGTTGTCTGGCGAGTGTGTCACTCTCTGCAAACCTCGGAGACACCAAGATCGACTTGTGATATTTACATTAGTAAACATTTCACTGTTAAAACAACACTGTAGCTACATGTTATGTCTTGCTAAATGTGAAAGAATTTTGTAATCTCTATCTGTAAAGGCCATTTTATTGAAATGGGATTTTCATCATACTCTGAGTTAGAAAACTCAACTGCAGTACACAGCTTCCAGTTTTCTTCTGAACGCTTTTACAGAGGGCTTTGTCCAGCTGTCATTCATTGCCTAATTTAATTAACATTTGATACCTAAACACGTGGCGAAAAATTATTATTTTATGGCTGTTGACACCATATTCTGATTAATGCAGTGATAAAAGGATCCATCTAAAATAAAAACCCCTCTGTAACCCACTGACTCAAATCTGTCAACAAAATAAAAGAAGAATTTGGAATCTGACTTTGACTTTCACACATTTTTTCTACGCATAGTTACGTAAAATTACACATATATCTGGAATGATTTTCTTTTCTTCATTATGGATATCTGAAATTATTACAATTGGATTGTAGATATCTGAAATTGTGTTTCCTAATAATTATATTGCAGATATTCAGACATTTAATAACATAGATGGACTTTATTGAACCCACACTGGATCGAACTGCTGCCACTTCAAGTCAAGTCAAATTTATTTGTCAATTCTACAATATCTGCCAGACATACAGAACAAAAATACGTTTCTCTCTCCGACCCACGGTGCAATATATGCATTTGTCTTATCTGGAAGAATGAGTAAGCATAATGAATATTAAATAATGTTGTGTTGAGCCAGAAGCTTTTAACATAGCCTACAGAAATACATTTCTATTTGACTTGCCTATAGATGTATTAATCTGAGGGGATCCCATGTTTCCCCAGCAGACAGCTGTCTCCAAGCTGCATCCAGCTGAGTGTAAAACCTCATATCTTATGTTTAACTTACAGGCTGGTTTGAAGTATAAACAGATACTGCCATTGAATTAACTCGTGATGCCGTTGCAAGAACCAGACTGACAACGTGGGTGGCTGTGTCGATGCCTGCTCACAACTGGCTACTAACGCTGTGTTTTCCAAAAGTTTTCCGTTATCAGGGTTATATTTGTAGCCTTATCATTCCGTTATTAATCTGACTTCAAGTCGATTTGAGATGCTTTCATACAGAGAGAAGTGAAACATACTTTCTGTCTGGCAACGACTCATGCCAGATTAACTTGTGTTGATTGTGTTTTATATTTAATTCTACGGACGTGCATCACTGTTATGGTAATCCAAACTACACATTACTACTCATTCATCACATTTGGACACGAGTCACGCCTGTCTCCCATTGTGTAGCCATCTCGGGTCTTTGTTGTTAGCTTGTTTGTTATTTATAATTGGGTAATAGGTTGGGCACAGTTTTACTACTAATTTAAGCGTGAATGTCACTAAATAATCTAAAAAATCCGTGTCCGTGGTTTACAGTAGAGACCGTGGTAGAGAAGTTACACTCGCCAGACAAGAGTGATATTTTAATAATGAAAACGGCTCATTTGTTCATGTCTGTCTGATCGGGTCCAGGACTCCTGTCCCAGCAACCCGTTCCCACCGTAATGTTTCACACATAGACATAATAAAGAGTAGACGCCGCATCGACCGCTACTGCCTATTGGCGCTGACGAGATTTGGGGCCGCCATCTTGGACCGGTCACCCGCTCCACTCAGTGTAATGTGTTTGGTGCAATGAGCTGTCAGCGCGTTTAATTAATCAATCTCACTGAATACCCAACTGGATTTCATGGTTTTTTTTGCTACAAAGGTCATACATGTAGCTATGATACAGGACACATGGTTAGGCGTATTTTAATATTCATAGTGTGCTTAACAGTAATAGAATATTCTGATATGATATAAATTCACCAGACGTCCGAGATCAAAACTGGAAACATAATCCCGGAAAAGGGAGAGCAACGGGGATATTTCCAGTTTGACTATAAATCTGATTGAAAAACCTAATGTTGTGTCTTTAAAAACAGAACAAGGACAGAGGTAGTTTTTCTTCTGTATTTAGTCAGGGGACAAAAACGGGGGACTGTCCCCTAAATCCGAGGACGTCTGGTCACCCTAGACCCTAGACCAGACATCCTCGGTGTATCTATCATTTGTAAATGATATTTACTTGATATTTACTTATTATTTGCAACATACCCCTACATCACATATATGATGTAGGCTATAATAGGTATAAATACCCCTACATCACATATATGATGTAGGCTATAATAGTATAAATACCCCTACATCACATATATGATGTAGGCTATAATAGGTATAAATACCCCTACATCACATATATGATGTAGGCTATAATAGGTATAAATACCCCCATCACATATATGATGTAGGCTATAATAGGTACCCCTACATCACATATATGATGTAGGCTATAATAGGTATAAATACCCCTACATCACATATATGATGTAGGCTATAATAGGTATAAATACCCCTACATCACATATATGATGTAGGCTATAATAGGTATAAATACCCCTACATCACATATATGATGTAGGCTATAATAGGTATAAATACCCCTACATCACATATATGATGTAGGCTATAATAGGTATAAATACCTATTATAGAAAAATAATTTGCACACACATTATAAATATGATAGGGAAGAAGAAACAGATAGTGACCGTAAAGTCAGATATTTAAGTACAAGAAACAATATGATTATATTATTAGAGTCTACTTGAAGCTTTTTATATTTGTCTCTCTCTGTCACACACGCACACACACACACACACACACACGCACACACAAGCACACACACACACACACACACACACACACACACACACATACACACACACACACACACACACACACACACGCACACACACACACACACACACACACACACGTTCTGCATCACACACACACCCAGACTACCACGTTGTTCTGCATCAATTGCCTCCCAGACCTTGACATTTTGCAGCCCCCACTCACACACACACACACACACACACACACACACACACACACACACACACACACACACACACACACTAGGGTTGCACAACATTGACAAAATGTGATATTGCAACATCAATATGAATTCCGATATTTTTAAACATATGTAAAATTACAAAATAGATTCATAAGAAATTAAACAAGTTTTCTTACAACACAAGGTTTATTTTAACTTACAGTTATATTGGACTGGTCCAACATGAATAACTAAGGACCATGTCTACAGGACAGGACGGGTTCTAATGGTTGGACAGTATAAAAGACATAAATAAAGTTATAATATAAATAACTAAGGACCATGTCTACAGAACAGGACGGGTTCTACTGGTTGGACAATATAAAAGACATAAATAAAGTTATAATATAAATAACTAAGGACCATGTCTACAGAACAGGACGGGTTCTACTGGTTGGACAGTATAAAATATATAAATAAAGTTATAATATAAATAACTAAGGACCATGTCTACAGAACAGGACGGGTTCTACTGGTTGGACAGTATAAAATACATAAATAAAGTTATAATATAAATAACTAAGGACCATGTCTACAGAACAGGACGGGTTCTACTGGTTGGACAATATAAAAGACATAAATAAAGTTATAATATAAATAACTAAGGACCATGTCTACAGAACAGGACGGGTTCTACTGGTTGGACAATATAAAAGACATAAATAAAGTTATAATATAAATAACTAAGGACCATGTCTACAGAACAGGACGGGTTCTACTGGTTGGACAGTATAAAATATATAAATAAAGTTATAATATAAATAACTAAGGACCATGTCTACAGAACAGGACGGGTTCTACTGGTTGGACAGTATAAAATACATAAATAAAGTTATAATATAAATAACTAAGGACCATGTCTACAGAACAGGACGGGTTCTACTGGTTGGACAATATAAAAGACATAAATAAAGTTATAATATAAATAACTAAGGACCATGTCTACAGAACAGGACGGGTTCTACTGGTTGGACAGTATAAAATATATAAATAAAGTTAACAGGACAGCTCCACAAAATAAACTAAATATTGCATACTTATTGCAACTTTCGATATATTTGATAAATGACCAGCTGTCTCAGCTCTTATTACATAATAAGAGCTGAGACAATTACATAATATTTGGACAGATACACCTCTTTTATGTTGTGTTGACTCTGTACTCAAGCACATTGCTATTGAAAAGGCTATATAATTATATATATCTCTATCTATCTTATAAGAGTAACGTGCAAGTCTTATCAAACAAATCCCAACTAAACCAGAGACAATCCCAATGTAATAACAACACAAGCATACATTAGTGCTGCTTTTGGACCCCCAGAATAATGTATAGGTCATAGCCTACTCACTTATATAACCATCTGCTGTGTAACGATATTGCGTTGATATATCTTGCACCCCTAACAAAGACACAGATAGGCCTACAAAATGCTTCCCAGAACCCAGAGAGAAAGAGATGAGATCTGAGCAGGAATATGCTGCACAGTGCTCTGGCATCTTGTATCTTCTGCTGCCAAGTAACGAGTATGACCGGTCCAAGATGGCGGCTGGATTTCTCGCGCTCAGCAACCAATGCGGTCTGTTAAGGACAACTTCCTGTTTATGTCTAGAAGACGTTTTATTGAACAGGCTACACCTATTCATCTTCAGAGCCTGTTTCAGTAATCACATGTCACGTAGAAAAGTATTTAGCACTTTTAAAAGTAGAATAAAATCAATGTAACAACTTGGATTCGAACTCGTAGCTGCCTTTGTGAGAAAATATATAAGTCTCAGTATAATATAATATATAATATAAATATATAAGTCTCAATTAACGCAGCGCCATAGCATCGTATTACAAGCTGCTGGGCATGGCTTCATATCAACTCAGACGTCACACAGCGTTTCTTAAAATGAAGAGGCAGCCCGATCAACTTGTGACCACACAACACCGTGCAAATAACTCACAAGTTGCTCTTGCTCAGAAATTGTCTTTATTTTGTTTGATTCCCTCAAAATACACGCCTTGTATGTTTGTCAATTGTAAGCACGTTCAAAACAACCTGAAACTCAAATGTCCATCTCTGACCAAACAAATAATAAGTCTCAGCTATCTCATCATATCTTTAAAACAGCAGGCAGTCAGATCCAGTTGTGACCACTGCATGTAGCCTAAGCTACTAAAATTAATATAAATGATATAGGCTATTTGTGTTAGTAGCTTCAACCTTGAGGTTATAGGCTACCTAACCCACTCCTTCCAGTTCTCAGCTGCAAATGACTGAAATGAACTACAAAAAAACTTTGAAATTCAAAACGCTTATCCCACTTCCTGCCTTTAAAGTGCGGCTGCCTGCGCTCCTGTCCGATGACTGTACATGCTAACTGTTCTGCATCTGTACTGTACTATTCATCCTGCACACACCTGTATGTGGGCAACCAGAGGGAGGTTTCTCGTGTTTCTAACTCTCTTTACTCCGAACGGATCTACGCACATCCTGTACAGGGCTGCCAACTGTCACGCATTGGCCGTGAGACACTCGCATTTGACTGGTTTCACACGCTCACACGCCCGATTTCTCACGCTGAAGTGTCAACCCGGTCGGTCAGATTTCTGAAAGATGAGTTTATCTATATATATATAGATCTATATCTAGATATAGATCTATATCTATAGATATCTATATCTATAGATCTACCTGTTGAGCCACTTATGATCGACTAGTTGTGCTTTCAGAGACTGTGAGGGGGTTCAAGAGCGCTCCCTGTCTGTGGAATTTGGAATGGTCGCAAACTGAGAACTTTTTTTTTTCACGAGCCATCCCAGGTGCATTTCCCCCGCTTCAGGTCTGAGCTCTGAGTATCACAGACCCGTCCCTCTTCAGGTCTGAGCTCTGAGTATTACAGACCCGTCCGTCTCTTCAGGTCTGAGCTCTGAGTATTACAGACCCGTCCGTCTCTTCAGGTCTGAGCTCTGAGTATTACAGACCCGTCCGAGGTCTGAGCTCTGAGCACAGACCCGTCCGTCGCTTCAGGTCTGAGCTCTGAGTATCACAGACCCGTCCGCAACTTCAGTTCATTTTAACAATAGAGGTGGACTGGTAGTGTCTTCAGTTCATTTTAGTGGACAGTGCTCTGGGGGGGGGTCAGTGACGTTGCATCCCGTGTAGACCTCCGATGAAGACCAGCGTCCAGCCTCCTCTAAACTCTGTCAGAGACCAGAGACCCAGATGGGCCTCTGTGTCTGTCAGACAGTCTGAATGAGATCCACCATATCAGCGGAGCAATAACATGCACAGCAGACTATATTACACATACTATATATACTATACCAAATACTATACTATACAACAGAGATGGGAGGAGTTATATTTACTATAATGTGCACAAAGTTGTAAACATGAGCATACTAATATACTGATGAAACACATATACTATATATATATATACTATATACTATACGATACTGCAAAATCTCGTTGGGAGGACTTATTTTACAATGTGCACAAAGTTGTAAACATGAGCAGAAATCTGATGAATCTCTAAATGTAACTGTAAATAATTCATTCAATGTTTTATAAAATGAACAAATTGTCTTTATTTTCCCAAAAAGTAAATACAGTATTCAATGGGGGGACAGAGGATGAGGGCCAAACATTACTGAACCTTGGCACAAAGGTTAAAGGATTAGAATTTATGTTAATCAGTGGTTCTCATTCTTTAGAATTTCAGTGGTCTTAGTTGATCCCTCAACATTAATTTAACTTTGGGTCCTTGGTCCCTACACCAGGGACCCCTGGACCTGGTCCCTACACCAGGGACCCCTGGACCTGTCCACCACAGACCCAAATCTTCTCAGCTGTTGCTGACATATGCTACTGTCTCTTCATGTGGCTCATTATGTTTGGCACATTGTCTGGGTCACTTCTATATCATAAGAAGGTAATAATGCAATAATGCTACATGCTAATACCTGTTGATACTACAACAATGCAAAGGCTCTTAACCCTACAGTTTTGCACATATCATGTAAGACTTGATTTCTCCATTTTTTTTTGCACAAAACTCTCCAGAAAGTGCCATTTAATGGTTTATTTTCCAAAAACATTCCTGGGGGAGCATACCCCCAGACCCCCCTAGGGAGCGCCCCCATCACACATAACAAATCCCAATTTAAACCCTGAAGGATAATGATGCTGAAAGAGCCAAAGAAATTGCTTTGTACGTGGCAAAATATGGGTCGGCCCCCCCAAATCTCACTCAAAGGTTTTTTGGGAAAAGTTGGCAGCTCTGGCATTAGAAACACCGAGCAGAGCACCTTTACTGAAGTTCTTAAGTACAACTGTAAGGTACTTATACTCAACCTGAATATTTCCATTATATGTTACTTTCTACTTCTACTGCACGACATCTCAGAGGTACATAGGGTCTGTCTGTCTTTCTCTCACTGTGTCTGTCTGTCTGTCTGTCTCTCTCTCTGTCTCTCTGTGTCTGTCTCTCTCTCTCTGCAGAGCTGCCAACTTTTCCCAAAACCTTGGAGTGAGATCTGGGGGGCACGTACAAAGCAATTTCTTTGGCTCTTTCAGCATCATTATCCTTCAGGGTTTAAATTGGAATTTATGTGTGGGGGGATGGGGGCTCTCCCTAGGGGGGTCTGGGGGTATGCCCCCCCCAGAATTTATTTTTGAAAAATAAACCATTAAATGGCACTTTCTGGAGTTTTGTGCAAACAAATGGAGAAATCAAGTCGTACATGATATGTGCAGAGCTGTAGGGTTAAGAGCCTTTGCATTGTTGTAGTATCTACAGGTATTAGCATGTAGCATGTAGCATTATTGCATTATAACCTTCTTATGATATAGAAGTGACCCAGACAATGTGCCAAACATAATGAGCCACATGAAGAGACAGTAGCATATGTCAGCAACAGCTGAGAAGATCTGGGTCTGGGGTGGACAGGTCCAGGGGTCCCTGGTGTAGGGACCAGGTCCAGGGGTCCCTGGTGTAGGGACCAGGGACCCAAAGTTAAATTAATGTTGAGGGATCAACTAAGACCACTGAAATTCTAAAGAATGAGAACCACTGATTAACATAAATTCTAATCCTTTAACCTTTGTGCCAAGGTTCAGTAATGTTTGGCCCTCATCCCCATTTTATGAAACATTGAATGAATTATTTACAGTTACGTTTAGAGATGCATCGAGGTTAGAGAACGTTTCCCAGTATCTGATGTATGAGTATTGAATGTATTTATAACCCCTGGACTTCATATAGCTCAGATGTGCTTCATCAGATTTCTGCTCATGTTTACAACTTTGTGCACATTGTAAATATAACTCCTCCATCTCTGTTGTCCGAGATTTGGAGAGTTGTAATATAGTATATATAGTATATTATATATATAGTATATATATTATAGTATATATAGTATAGTATATATAGTATATAGTGTAATATAGTCTGCTGTGCATGTCATTGCTCCGCTGATATGGTGGATCTCATTCAGACCGTCTGACAGACACAGAGGCCCATCTGGGTCTCTGGTCTCTGACAGAGTTTAGAGGAGGCTGGACGGTGCTCTTCATCGGAGGTCTACACAGATGCAACGCGTCTCTGTCCACAGCAGAGCGAGTCCACTAAAATGAACTGAAGTTGCTACACTACCAGCCGTGCTGCTCACCTCTATTGTTACAGAAAGAGTGGTCACGAAGAGACGGACGGGTCTGTGATACTCAGAGCTCAGACCTGAAGAGGGACGGGTCTGTGATACTCAGAGCTCAGACCTGAAGCGGGACGGGTCTGTGATACTCAGAGCTCAGACCTGAAGCGGGACGGGTCTGTGATACTCAGAGCTCATACCTGAAGAGGGACGGGTCTGTGATACTCAGAGCTCAGACCTGAAGCGGGACGGGTCTGTGATACTCAGAGCTCAGACCTGAAGCGGGACGGGTCTGTGATACTCAGAGCTCAGACCTGAAGCGGGGGAAATGCACCTGGGATGGATCGTGAAAAAAAAAAGTTCTCAGTTTGCGACCATTCCACAGACAGGGAGCGCTCCTGAACCCCCTCACAGTCTCTGAAAGCACAACTAGTCGATCATAAGTGGCTCAACAGGTAGATCTATAGATATAGATATCTATAGATATAGATCTATATCTAGATATAGATCTATATATATATAGATAAACTCATCTTTCAGAAATCTGACCGACCGGGTTGACACTTCAGCGTGAGAAATCGGGGGTGTGAGCGTGTGAAACCAGTCAAATGCGAGTGTCTCACGGCCAATGCGTGACAGTTGGCAGCCCTGTCTCTCTGTCTGTCTGTCTGTCTGTCTGTCTGTCTGTCTGTGTCTGTGTCTGTCTGTCTGTCTGTCTGCATTATAAAGACATTATAACCAATGATCCTCTTCCTCTCTGTCCAGGTAGACGTCATGGCGAGTCACGGTGTAACGTATCGCGAGTGCACCGTAGAGATTGCGAATAAATGCTCTGAGTTCACCCTGTGCAACCCGCAGTGAGTACATATACACGTATAAATACACAGAGTACATACACGTATAAATACACTGAGTACATATACACATATAAATGCACTGAGTATATATACACGTATACAGTGAGTATATATACACACGTATAAATACACTGATTACATATATATGTAGAGTATATATACAGTTAGCAGCCTATATATTTAACTTATCTCTAAATTTACCTCTGAAAATTAAAGCACTGTGATTGGTTCCTGCTCATTCAAAATTAAACTCCTCCCATCTGTGTTCGGGGATTTAAAGAGTCGTAATATTAGTAGAATAAAGTTATTTTATGAAAACACTATTGAATGAAAATCCAACTTGTAAATGGCATTCCCAGCTCCGGCTTTAGAGTTCAGAAGTAAATGGCGCGTACTGTTACTGTATAAGTACAAAGAGGCGTTGCTATGGAGATGATGATGACACAAGATCAGGCTGTTGCCATGGAGCACTCCTATATGAAGACTAACGCATCCAACGTTCGGTTAAAAAATAACTCATATGAATAAAGCTGAGAAAGAGTCAAAATATGTCTCTAACAGCCTGATAAAGATTTCAAATATAGCTTTAAGTGGACATTTATGCCTTTAATTTGAAAATCCTACATCAGAATGGTCCGATATTACCGGAGTGACACACCACATATGTGTTGTCTCACCTTCAGTTGGAATGAATCTGGCTTAACAAGAGGATTCATTTTAATAGAAGCATGAAAAAGAGTCAAAATATGTCTCTAACAGCCTGAAAAATATTTCAAATATTGCTTTAATTGGACATTTAAGCCTTTAATTTGAAAATCCTACATCAGAATGGTCCAATATACACCGGATATGTGTTGTCTCACCTTGAGTGAAAATGAGTCTGGCTTTTTTTAATAGAAGCATGAAAAATAATTTAAAAAATGGCTTAAACAGCCTGGAAAATATTCCAAATATAGCTTTGATTGGACATTAAAGCCTTTAATTTGAAAATCCTACATCAGAATGGTCCGATATTACCGGAGTGACTCACCGGATATGTGTTGTCTCACCTTCAGTTGGAATGAATCTGGCTTAAAAGGAGCATTTATTTTAACAGTAGCATGAAAAATGGCTTTAACAGCCTGAAAAATATTGCAAAAATAGCTTTAATAGGACATTTAA
Source organism: Etheostoma perlongum (assembly GCA_026937815.1). Lineage (NCBI taxonomy): Eukaryota > Metazoa > Chordata > Actinopteri > Perciformes > Percidae > Etheostoma > Etheostoma perlongum. The sequence continues at coordinate 1,146,421 of CM049385.1, read as the reverse complement.
TCCGGTTTTCCTTGCTTGTGTCCCAGGTTTCACGTTCAAAGCGGATTCTGTAAAAATCCTCTGCCGCCAACGCTCCGCCCGTATGAATCTGGCAGAGCTCTGTTCACCAAGACCGCTTTCTCGGCCCGTGGAGCCGTTGGCGTCTTCACTTACGATCTCCAGAACAAGTCCAAGGAGGACTGCTTTGAGAAAGTGGCCGTCCTGTTCTCCGTCCCCTACGACTACATCCAGTACTCCAACCTGTACGCCGTGGGGGTCTTTGAGAAGAATAAAAAGTGTGATGGCCGCCTGTTCGACGAGATGTGTTACAGCACGCACCAGCAGGCAGCGTTCGTCCGAGGGAAAGCTAAAGAGACCAGTCTGGCTCACAAAGGGGGGCGCGTTACCGTCCGAGCCACCATGTCAGACAGCGCCACGTCTGTCGTCAAGGTGGAGGTGTGCATCAAATGAAATATGAAGCATAACTGTTATACACTGAGGAAAATAAGTATTTGAACACCCTGCTATTTTGCAAGTTCTCCCACTTAGAAATCATGGAGGGGTCTGAAATTGTCATCGTAGGTGCATGTCCACTGTGAGAGACATAATCTAAAAAAAACATCCAGAAATCACAATGTATGATTTTTTAACTATTTATTTGTATGATACAGCTGCAAATAAGTATTTGAACACCTGAGAAAATCAATGTTACTTACAAGGTGACTGATCTAGAGAAGATCTGTGTGGAGGAGTGGGCCAACAACCTCCTTCCCTCAGTTAGAGCATTGAAGATGGGTCGAGGCTGGGTCTTCCAACATGACAATGACCCGAAGCACACAGCCAGGGAACCAAGGGGGGCTCTGGAAGAAGCAGATCAAGGTTCTGGGGGGGCCTAGCCAGTCTCCAGACCTAAACCCAATAGAGAATCTTTGGAGGGAGCTCAAACTCCGTGTTTCTCAGCGACAGCCCAGAAACCTGACTGATCTAGAGAAGATCTGTGTGGAGGAGTGGGCCAAAATCCCTTCTGCAGTGTGTCAAACCTGGTGAAGAACTACAGGAAACGTTTGACCTCTGGAACTGCAAACAAAGGCTACTGGACCAAATATTAACATTGATCTTCTCAGGTGTTCAAATACTTATTTGCAGCTGTATCATACAAATAAATAGTTAAAAACAGGTGTCTTTATGCAGCTAACGACCTCAAACAGGTGCATCTAATTTAGGATAATAAATGGAGTGGAGGTGGACATTTTGAAGGCAAACTAACAGGTCTTTGAGGGTCAGAATTCTAGCTGATAGACAGGTGTTCAAATACTTATTTACAGCTGTATCATACAAATAAATAGTTAAAAAATCATACATTGTGATTTCTGGATGTTTTTTTATATTATGTCTCTCACAGTGGACATGCACCTACGAGGACAATTTCAGACCCTCCATGATTTCTAAGTGGGAGAACTTGCAAAATAGCAGCGTGTTCAAATACTTATTTTCCTCACTGTATAACAGGATTCAAAATGTCTCTATTGTCACACCACAGTACACTGTAGTAGTCTCTGTTACGTAGTTTTATTCATTTAATAACGGCGTTCTTCATTTAATCACTCGGGTCTGAAAGAAAATAAACTGAACATCATTAACTTGGTCCGAGTTTTATGTCTTTAATACCAAATGCTGACGAATGAATCTACTGCGAGTGGAACTTGTCTTGGACTCGACTAAGATGGTCTTGGACTCGACTAAGGTGGTCTTGGACTCGACTAAGATGGTCTTGGACTCAACTAAAGACCACCTTAGTCGATTCAAGACCATGACTAGTCGAGTCCAAGACAAGGCAGAGTCCAAAAAGGTTAGAGTCCGAGTCATGGCGAGTCAAAGACCAGGACTAGTCAAGTCTGAGTCAAGACCGAGTCCAAAGAGGTTTGAGTCCAAGTCAAGTCGAGTCCAAGACAAGTCCAAGACGAGGACTAGTCGAGGCCAAGACAAGACAGTATCAAGACAATCACTTTGGGTTTCACTTTCCCTCCAATATTATTATCAACATAATAAAGACACCTGGACTCGGTCCAGACCAGAAGCCATATCTGGCAAGACCAATGGCCGAGGCCGAGACAAGTCTGAGACCACAGAAAAACGGTCTCGAGTCCAGACTCGAGTCCAAGACCGGACTCTAGTCCTACAGCCCTGGTGCACAGATCTAAATACGTGATTTTATAATCAAACAGAAATCCATGGACGCTCCAGAGACGTTTCACGGAACATTTATTCTTATTAAAAAAACAAAAGTATGTTTTCACATTGATACGAAACACAGAAGAGACTCACACCCGTCCCCCGTCCCCCCGGGACCGTTCTCATTTCCCATCATGCCTCATGGGCTCCACCAACCGGAATCTTCTCAAGACAAAAACAAGGTCAAACGTTTCCAACACGCATTAAAATAAATAAATAAATATTACTCTAAGTTTCGGTTATTGCAGAAACCACGTTGGAGAGTCTGGAGTCTCCTGATGTCTCCAGAGACATCTGGATGTCTCCTGATGTCTCCAGAGACATCCAGATGTCTCTGGATGTGTCCAGATGTCTCCAGATGTGTCCAGATGTCTCCAGATGTGTCCAGATGTCTCCTGATGTGTCCAGATGTCTCTGGTGTGTCCAGATGTCTCCTGATGTGTCCAGATGTTCGCCGTCTCTCCCAGATTACAGAAATCAACACATATGGAGGCGTGGATGAAGTCTTAGCTGCCTAGGAACTACTTCCTGTCCCCTTCAGAACAAAAGCATTAAGAGTCACTTATCTAACCCCCAATTTCCACAAGATGCAGAACAAAAAAATGGACATTTTTGTCCTTTTTTCAGACTTTTCTTTTAGTTTCCACCACCACCACCTTACTAGTTTTACTACTTTTTGGAATTCATGGTCAATAACCCTCATTTATATAGAATTATAACTAATATTTGAGTTAAAAAAACTGAAATTATGGATTATTTTGACTAATAGTTAAGATCAGAGGAATGAAAGCAGTATACTTTTATGGTAATTTGGTTAAAAAGAAACTCATATTTCAGATATAGACATTTTTAAACCCTGGTGTTGTCCTCCCGGGTTAAAACTGCCAAAAAATTTGACATTTTCGTCCCTTTTTCAGACTTTTTTTTAGTTTCCACTACCACCACCTTACTAGTTTTACTACTTGGAATTATACCTAATATTTTAGTTCAAAAAGCAGAAATTATGAATTATTTTGACTGATAGTTAAGATCAGAGGAATGAAAGTGATCAGTTGTATTTTAAAGAGCGTTGGAAGGAATCCATTTTTATGGTAATTTGGTTAAAAAGAAACTCATATTTCAGATATAGACATTTATTAAAAGGGTCAGATTAGACCCGAGGACAACAAGAGGGTTAACCCCTGTTAAAGGGTAACTAGCGGTTATTAGCGGCCCCCGTCCTGCCCTGCTACACCAGATATTTAGGAAACGTTTTGTCACTTTTAGGAATTGGTCAATTTTTCTGCATTTTTGGGACGTTTTTGTTGTTTTTTCCTTTATTTCTGTCACTTTTTTCAGTGTTCTTAAATCTTTTTTTTCTCTCCAAATGCTATAAAATTTAATTAAACACCCAAATTCAATGAAAATAGTGAACTGATCAGTTATTCAACTTTAACACGTTACTTTTTTATTACAATTCGGTTGAAGGAAATTCAAATTTCTGATTCAGAAACTTTTTTTGAAAATGAAAAATCTAATTTGAGGACAACCGGAGGGTTAATGGAAACCAAATGAACGACGCCGTTCCGCATCCTGTGGAAATTGGGGGTTAGTCTTTTTCAGCCTGGACCCTATTTTCCGATGTTCTTGTGTGTGACTGATGAGAACAACAGTGTTTGACATTGGTCTGGTATTTTGTAACCCTATAGCGTCCATTTTGTCCTCTAAAAGTTGTGTTGTTGCTGCTGACAGACTCAGATTATTATTCTAAGTGTGTGACAACATTATGGGATGGATCCCTACAGAGATAGACCTTTTAGTTAAAGAGTAAGATCCTTTTAGTTTAACATGAAACAGAAATCACCATCACCAAACCCACCAGACTCCATGTAAATAATCACTACTTTTAGCGTGTATAGAGCAGCATATCTCCACCAGACTCCATGTAAATAATCACTACTTTTAGCGTGTATAGAGCAGCATATCTCCACCAGACTCCATGTAAATAATCACTACTTTTAGCATGTATAGAGCAGCATATCTCCACCAGACTCCATGTAAATAATCACTACTTTTAGCGTGTATAGAGCAGCATATCTCCACCAGACTCCATGTAAATAATCACTACTTTTAGCGTGTATAGAGCAGCATATCTCCACCAGACTCCATGTAAATAATCACTACTTTTAGCATGTATAGAGCAGCATATCTCCACCAGACTCCATGTAAATAATCACTACTTTTAGCGTGTGTAGACCAGCATATTCTCATGTGTAAATCTGTAAACTACGTGTCTATTTCAACCAGAACTAGAGTTGTGATGGTTGGAGAAGTGGAAACGGCTTTTCATGGTTTTATTTTGTTTCTGTTGACTTTGGATGAAGTGAATTTTATAATGCTTAAATCACTGTTTATTTACATGGAGTCTGGTGGCTTCAGCGAACGTAATTTTGCAGATGTTCTTATGTTTAATAAAAATGATCTTAATCTTTAACAGAAAGGTCAGCCTCCTTAGAAATCCTTTCCATAATGTTGTCAGACATTTAGAATATTAATCTGAGTCTATATAAGCATAACAGCCCTTTAGTGAAGGTAAATACAAGCTGCAATCACCTTATTTCACCCCTAAATTGCTAAATACTGGACCACAGTCACCGATGGTTGTTCCCATCAGTCCCTCAGACACAAAAACACAGGAAAATAAGGCTGAAAAAAATGGAAGTTACCCTTTAAAGCCTGTCAGCAGGAGGAAAAGAGAGCGGGAATGTAAATTAGCGTGATGCAGTTTGCGATGCTCCCATCCTTTCACTAGAATTAGCATTCACGCTGAGCGGCGTGTCTCTGTGTGCGGACTTCCTGTCGCTCTCTCCCTCTCTTAAAAACGGACCAATCAGGCGTTGGCCACAAAGCACATGTCCCTCTTTACGTGTATCTGCAGGCTGCCGGCGCTGGAGAAGGTCCGGGCGCAGCGGACGCAGCGGTACGGCTTCTCCCCCGAGTGCGTGCGCTTGTGCTTCTTCATGGTGTCGCCGTCGCTGAAGGTGCGGCAGCAGTGCGGGCAGCTGTACGGCCGCTCGCCCGTGTGGATGCGCAGGTGGCGCCGCAGGTTCCCCCGCTGGCTGAAGCTCTTGGAGCAGAAGGTGCAGCGGTGCGGCCGCTCGCCCGTGTGCGTGCGCAGGTGGCGCCGCAGGTCGGCCGACTGCGCGAAGGACTTGCAGCACCAGTCGCAGGCGTACGTCTTCCTCTTCTGCTCCAGGTGCAGGCGCAGGCTGCCGGCGTGGCCGAACGCCTCGCCGCAGCGCGGGCAGCGGTGCACGAGTTCGGGGACGTAACCGGGCGTTGCCGCGGTGTCCGCCGTCGCTACCGCCTGAGAGGACTTCCTGTTTCGGCGAGCTTCGTGCCGCTCTGCGCGCACCACCGCCGCCACCACTGGACTGTTTCTGACGCTCGGCTGCGTCTGCGTCAGGGAGTCGGCGCCGGCGTCGCTCACTTTGTATTCCTCGGGCTCGCTCTTGATGGGAGCGCCGGGCGTCGGCGCCCGGGGCTCCTCGCTGAGCGCGGGGACGTTAATGTGGATTTTAGGCGGCGGGGGGTTCAGGGAGGAGTGAGCAGGCAGAGGTGACGCGCACCCAAACGCCTCGGCCGGAGAGTCCGGCTTCACGGTGGGCGCCCAGGCCTCGGCGGGCCGCTCGTCCCCCGGCGCCGGGGAGACGGCCGTCGGGATCGTCAGCAGCTGAGAAAGGTCCGGCTGGGCGGCGCTGGCTGCCGGGGGTCTGGGCTGGGTCAGGGTGGAGTCCGGCTCCGAGGAGCGGGGCCGAGGCTCCGGGTCACAGGGCGGCAGCTCCGGAGACGCAAAGCCGAGACTGGACCGGGTCGACCCTGGAACGACAGGATAACACCGGTCAGTACGGGGGGGGGGGGGACTAGGTCCAATATAGACCTTCTCATCGCTTATAAAGCTTATGACCCCACGCTAACGCTGACTAAAAAAAAGAATAAAAAAATCATCTTTTGGAAATTGATCTTAACGACTTAATTAAAAAATTTGGAAAAATCCGACCTTTAAGGACACCAATTTACTTTGTGAATGAATAATGTTTCATACATACATAAATAAATAAATAAATCTTCTTCCTTAAAATACTTTTTCAACATTTGTCGCCTTTTTCTGAGCCTTTTGAAATTTTTGTGGCTTTTTCCCCAAATCTTTAAAGTTTTTTTTTTTTTTACATTCGTCACTTTTTGGACATTTTTGTGACTTTTTTTTGACATCCTGTCACATTTTTGTCAGTTTATTTGACATTTGTTCACATTTTAGTCACTTTTAATCGATATTTTTCTCTTTTTTTAAAGTTCTTTTTTTTCTCCAAATGCTATAAAACTGACAAAAACACCCAAATTCATTGAAAGTAGTGAACTGATTATATATTTAACGCGTGAGGAGCGTTGTTGGGAACCATCCACGTTACTTTACTGGACAATTTCTTTGAAAGAAACCCAAATTTAGGTGATAGAAACTTTTTGGAAAGAGGTCAAATTTGACCCGAAGACAACAGGAGGGATGAAGGCCAGTTATTTCATGGATGATAACACCCTCCTCATCATCATCATCATCATCTTCATCACATCCCCTTTACCATACCTATAGATAGGCATGGCTTTATTTCTTATACGCTGTACACAGCGGACGTAGACATACACGCCACTTGCCGTGTTATCGCGAGAAAGCGATGAGTGCGTGGATGAGTCTTATCGGTCAGTTTTTGAGAGTCCCGTACAGGAAACAGAAAACATCACTGCCTCTATCCCTGCCACGGGACCTTTCCTCAGTCCCTCCGTCTCTTTCTCGGGGAAATGAAGCTGCCTTCATGTTGTGGCCACTGTTAAATGAAAATTAATTAGGCCTACTGGTAGAACATTTAGAAAACATGTGTCAGAAAAGCTTATCTTTGCGTCCATTCATACAGTAGTCAGTGCTGACCAGTCTCGAATAACAACGTACATGTGTACGGAATTACCAAATGTCTGCTGGCAGCTAATACAAGTTTAATAAAGTCGGTTTTTACGTTTAATATAAACAACATGCACACGCTATTTTAACTGATATTGTTACAATAACTTCCTAAAGTTAATTCGGCTTATTGTTAGACGATCTAAAAATCGTCGCTTTCCACTTTTAGTAGTTAACAACATTTTCGGAACCGCAGATAGAATGCGAAGGGAAAACCGGAGTAAGACACAAACTGCTAAGAAAACTCACATTTGTCATAACATTTCGACCCAATGTGTACATTTTACATTAGCCGAATTTACAAGCAGCTCCTTATCTACACGTGCATACGTTAAAGTCCGTGTTTTAGCCCGGATTTGACGTTAATTCACGTTGAAAACGTAAACTGACATATTTTCCAGCGCAGTTTTGAACGGCAACGCCTCCGAGCTAGCAGCCTTAGCTGGGCCCTTACTCAGCCACTCCGTCTCGGCCTCCAGCAGCAGGATGTCCCGCAGCTGGCTCCGCAGGCTCTCGTTCTCCCGCTTGGTCCTCGCGGTCTCCTCCCGGTACTCGGTCACCGTGTCCTCCACCACGCCCAGGATCTCCTTCACCACCACCGCCAGCCGCTCCGTCAGATAGGCGTTCAGTAGCTGCAGCTTGGTCATCTTGGAACCATCAAAAGCGGCGGCTGCGACCACACCGGAGACAGAAAAGAACAACAAACATAAACGGGGTTCTTTCAGAATAAAAGTCTAAATTGAAACCTTTTTTTTTTTTTTTTTTTTATACTGGAGCTGCTAATCAATTCCTCAATAATTCGATAGATAGAAACAAAATAATGCAACTGTTTATATGATATATTATATATTATATATATATCTCTATAAATAAACTCTTAATTCACCCATTTACATGTGGAGATATGCTGCTCTATACACACTAAAAGTAGTGATTATTTACATGGAGTCTGGTGGAGATATGCTGCTCTATACACGCTAAAAGTAGTGATTATTTACATGGAGTCTGGTGGAGATATGCTGCTCTATACACACTAAAAGTAGTGATTATTTACATGGAGTCTGGTGGAGATATGCTGCTCTATACACGCTAAAAGTAGTGATTATTTACATGGAGTCTGGTGGAGATATGCTGCTCTATACACGCTAAAAGTAGTGATTATTTACATGGAGTCTGGTGGAGATATGCTGCTCTATACACACTAAAAGTAGTGATTATTTACATGGAGTCTGGTGGAGATATGCTGCTCTATACACGCTAAAAGTAGTGATTATTTACATGGAGTCTGGTGGAGATATGCTGCTCTATACACACTAAAAGTAGTGATTATTTACATGGAGTCTGGTGGAGATATGCTGCTCTATACACACTAAAAGTAGTGATTATTTACATGGAGTCTGGTGGGTTTGGTGATGGTGATCTCGGGGCTGTTTCATGTTATACTAAAAGGATCTTACTCTTTAACTAAAAGGTCTATCTCTGTAGGGATACATTCCATAATGTTGTCACACACTTAGAATAATAATCTGAGTCTGTCAGATTGATGTTTACATTAGTCACTTAGACACCATTGCATGGGGAAACGTAGTAATGCAGTTCCCCATGGTGACCACAGGAGGGCAGTGAACAAGCAGCGTTTCAAAATAAAACTATTAAATGAAACATATTCTGTAAAATGCAAATTATATATATTATATATTATTAGGGGTCAAAATTTCAATGTTAGCATGTATTTGTTGTTTATTGGAAGCCATATCATGATGTAGCGGTTCATGTTGTAAGTACATGGGGCTGAACATCATCATGAAAGCTGTGAATAATAATAATAATAAAAATAAAAATAATAATAATGATAATGATATGTTCTAGTGTTCCCAGTGACAAGCGTGTGGTTGGAGACTGGTGCATTGTTGGACTGTGCTCCGTCAGCAGAATCGCCGCAGCAGCATCATGGGACAGATACCTGCAGCAAGTTAACCACTGTTAACCAAGGCAAGACAGGAAATGCCTCGCTGGTTTTATTTCAAAATAAGAGCACCGCTGTCACAACACATGCTTGTACAACCCGTGGCTGTCAGCGTCGGGTACAAGAGACAACAGAGACAGAGACAACAGTAGAGAGTAGTATGTAGAGAGACAACAGTAGAGAGTAGTATGTAGAGAGACAACAGTAGAGAGTAGTATGTAGAGAGACAACAGTAGAGAGTAGTATGTAGAGAGACAACAGTAGAGAGTAGTATGTAGAGACAACAGTAGAGAGTAGTATGTAGAGACAACAGTAGAGAGTAGTATGTAGAGAGACAGCAGTAGAGAGTAGTATGTAGAGAGACAACAGTAGAGAGTAGTATGTAGAGAGACAACAGTAGAGAGTAGTATGTAGAGACAACAGTAGAGAGTAGTATGTAGAGAGACAACAGTAGAGAGTAGTATGTAGAGAGACAACAGTAGAGAGTAGTATGTAGAGAGACAACAGTAGAGAGTAGTATGTAGAGACAACAGTAGAGAGTAGTATGTAGAGAGACAACAGTAGAGAGTAGTATGTAGAGAGACAACAGTAGAGAGTAGTATGTAGAGAGACAACAGTAGAGAGTAGTATGTAGAGAGACAACAGTAGAGAGTAGTATGTAGAGACAACAGTAGAGAGTAGTATGTAGAGAGACAACAGTAGAGAGTAGTATGTAGAGACAACAGTAGAGAGTAGTATGTAGAGAGACAGCAGTAGAGAGTAGTATGTAGAGAGACAACAGTAGAGAGTAGTATGTAGAGACAACAGTAGAGAGTAGTATGTAGAGAGACAACAGTAGAGAGTAGTATGTAGAGAGACAACAGTAGAGAGTAGTATGTAGAGAGACAACAGTAGAGAGTAGTATGTATAGACAACAGTAGAGAGTAGTATGTAGAGAGACATCAGTAGAGAGTAGTATGTAGAGAGACAACAGTAGAGAGTAGTATGTAGAGACATCAGTAGAGAGTAGTATGTAGAGAGACAACAGTAGAGAGTAGTATGTAGAGAGACAACAGTAGAGAGTAGTATGTAGAGAGTAGTATGTAGAGAGACAACAGTAGAGAGTAGTATGTAGAGAGACAGCAGTAGAGAGTAGTATGTAGAGAGACAACAGTAGAGAGTAGTATGTAGAGAGACATCAGTAGAGAGTAGTATGTAGAGAGACAACAGTAGAGAGTAGTATGTAGAGAGACAACAGTAGAGAGTAGTATGTAGAGAGACAACAGTAGAGAGTAGTATGTAGAGAGACATCAGTAGAGAATAGTATGTAGAGACAACAGTAGAGAGTAGTATGTAGAGAGACAACAGTAGAGAGTAGTATGTAGAGACAACAGTAGAGAGTAGTATGTAGAGAGACAACAGTAGAGAGTAGTATGTAGAGAGACATCAGTAGAGAATAGTATGTAGAGACAACAGTAGAGAGTAGTATGTAGAGAGACATCAGTAGAGAATAGTATGTAGAGACAACAGTAGAGAGTAGTATGTAGAGAGATCATCAGTAGAGTAGTATATGTAGAGACAACAGTAGAGAGTAGTATGTAGAGACAACAGTAGAGAGTAGTATGTAGAGAGACATCAGTAGAGAATAGTATGTATGTAGAGACAACAGTAGAGAGTAGTATGTAGAGAGACATCAGTAGAGAGTAGTATGTAGAGACAACAGTAGAGAGTAGTATGTAGAGAGACATCAGTAGAGAGTAGTATGTAGAGAGACAACAGTAGAGAGTAGTATGTAGAGAGACAGCAGTAGAGAGTAGTATGTAGAGAGACAACAGTAGAGAGTAGTATGTAGAGACAACAGTAGAGAGTAGTATGTAGAGAGACAACAGTAGAGAGTAGTATGTAGAGAGACAACAGTAGAGAGTAGTATGTAGAGAGACAGCAGTAGAGAGTAGTATGTAGAGAGACAACAGTAGAGAGTAGTATGTAGAGACAACAGTAGAGAGTAGTATGTAGAGACAACAGTAGAGAGTAGTATGTAGAGAGACATCAGTAGAGAGTAGTATGTAGAGAGTAGTATTTAGAGAGACATCAGTAGAGAGTAGTATGTAGAGAGTAGTATGTAGAGAGTAGTATGTAGAGAGATGACAGTAGAGAGTAGTATGTAGAGACAACAGTAGAGAGTAGTATGTAGAGACAACACTAGAGAGTAGTATGTAGAGACAACAGTAGAGAGTAGTATGTAGAGAGACAACAGTAGAGAGTAGTATGTAGAGACAACAGTAGAGAGTAGTATGTAGAGAGACAACAGTAGAGAGTAGTATGTAGAGAGACAACAGTAGAGAGTAGTATGTAGAGAGACAACAGTAGAGAGTAGTATGTAGAGAGTAGTATGTAGAGAGTAGTATGTAGAGAGTAGTATGTAGAGAGTAGTATGTAGAGAGTAGTATGTAGAGAGACATCAGTAGAGAGTAGTATGTAGAGAGTAGTATGTAGAGAGACAACAGTAGAGAGTAGTATGTAGAGAGACAACAGTAGAGAGTAGTATGTAGAGAGACAACAGTAGAGAGTAGTATGTAGAGAGACAACAGTAGAGAGTAGTATGTAGAGACAACAGTAGAGAGTAGTATGTAGAGAGACAACAGTAGAGAGTAGTATGTAGAGAGACAACAGTAGAGAGTAGTATGTAGAGAGTAGTATGTAGAGAGTAGTATGTAGAGAGTAGTATGTAGAGAGTAGTATGTAGAGAGTAGTATGTAGAGAGTATGTAGAGAGTAGTATGTAGAGAGACATCAGTAGAGAGTAGTATGTAGAGAGTAGTATGTAGAGAGACAACAAAGTCAAAAGTCGAGTTGTAGGCGTGTGGCCGATATACGGAACGTGTTTGAATCTACACCCCGCTATAGGCTTTTATTTTGAAAGTTTTTAAACAGGCACTTCTTTTAGCTTTACACTGGTGGAAGATGGAGATGAAAGAAGACGCTACTGTACCACACACACACACACACACACACACACACACACACACACACACACACCCCCCCCCCTCCCTTTCCTTTCACCTCTTGCAGAGGAACAGACAGAAAGCTGCAGCGGCGTCCCACTCCTCTCTGCATCACCACAGACCTCCACAACAACAACAACAACAACAACAAATAACAACTCCAAAGAGCTTTTTGTCAACCACACAACATTTTTTTTAAGCCTTTAAACCAGAATCTTGCGTCTGATCTTTTTTAATTTTTATTTCTTGTAATCCCCCACCTCCCCTTCCCACCCCAGCTCAGTGTCTGGATCTTCTCCCTCCGGCAGCAGAGACACGATGAACATCAGCCTGCAGCTTCCTGTAGACTAGCACAGGTAAGACTCTTCTTCTCCTCTCGCATATCTCGCACACTCCCATCTGGATCTTTCTGGGCTCCCTTCCCTCTGATGCATGATGTCTCTGTTTTAATTATGTATTAAATCTGGCTGGAGCCGTGTTGCCTTCCCAGTTTCTGCTGCTAAAAATCACACAGAAAAGTGATTTTCCTCTCAGTAATGGCTGTTGTTGTGTCCTGGGAGGGCGTTAAACGCTCGGTTTCCTAGAAGACGGCGTGACAAGTCGGGAATATTAGGACCGCGGCTGCTTTCTCTTAATATTCATGTCATGTCCGCCCCGACATGCAGGGAAAATGGGAGGATATGAGCAGAAATCAGCAGAAAATATTGATGATTTTCAGCAAGAAATGCCTTGTGTTTATCTGACAGATATTAAAGATATTAAAGATATTCCAGATATTCCAGATATTAAAGATATTCCAGATATTAAAGATATTAAAGATATTCCAGATGTTCCAGATATTAAAGATATTAAAGATATTCCAGATATTAAAGATATTCCAGATATTAAAGATATTAAAGATATTCCAGATATTAAAGATATTCCAGATATTAAAGATATTCCAGATGTTCCAGATATTAAAGATATTCCAGATATTAAAGATATTAAAGATATTCCAGATATTAAAGATATTCCAGATATTCCCGATGTTCCAGATATTAAAGATATTCCAGATATTAAAGATATTCCAGATATTAAAGATATTCCAGATGTTCCAGATATTAAAGATATTCCAGATATTAAAGATATTAAAGATATTCCAGATATTAAAGATATTCCAGATATTCCAGATATTAAAGATATTCCAGATATTCCAGATATTAAAGATATTCCAGATGTTCCAGATATTAAAGATATTCCAGATATTAAAGATATTCCAGATATTCCAGATATTAAAGATATTCCAGATATTAAAGATATTCCCGATATTAAAGATATTCCAGATATTAAAGATATTAAAGATATTCCAGATGTTCCAGATATTAAAGATATTCCAGATGTTCCAGATATTAAAGATATTCCAGATATTAAAGATATTCCAGATGTTCCAGATATTAAAGATATTCCAGATATTAAAGATATTCCAGATGTTCCAGATATTAAAGATATTCCAGATATTAAAGATATTCCAGATGTTCCAGATATTAAAGATATTCCAGATATTAAAGATATTCCAGATATTAAAGATATTAAAGATATTCCAGATATTAAAGATATTCCAGATATTCCAGATATTAAAGATATTCCAGATGTTAAAGATATTCCAGATGTTCCAGATATTAAAGATATTCCAGATATTAAAGATATTAAAGATATTCCAGATATTCCAGATGTTCCAGATATTAAAGATATTCCAGATATTCCAGATATTCCAGATATTAAAGATATTCCAGATATTCCAGATATTCCAGATATTAAAGATATTCCAGATGATAAAGATATTCCAGATATTAAAGATATTCCAGATGTTCCAGATATTAAAGATATTCCAGATATTAAAGATATTCCAGATGATAAAGATATTCCAGATATTCCAGATATTCCAGATATTCCAGATATTAAAGATATTCCAGATATTAAAGATGTTCCAGATGTTCCGGCAGCTGTTACCTCCCAGTGGAGAGGCTTTCAGATCATCCCATCATGTCTGAAGACAATCAGGCATTTTTAGAAATATGAATACAGATGTTTTGTTTTTAAATGCCGAAGGAAGAATGAATCATCTGACTTTCATCAACGGAGACAAAATATGTTGAGTTTTATTTTGGATGAAAGTGTGTGAAGCTGCCCTCACAATCTGCTCTGTAGTCAAAGAGTGTGTGTGTGTGTGCTCGCGCAGGATGTGGACACAAAAGAGACAAGAGACTAATATAGCTTTTTTAAAGCTTTTAAGCTACTACTCTCTACTGTTGTCTCTACTGTTGTCTCTACTGTTGTCTCTACTGTTGTCTCTACTGTTGTCTACATACTACTCTCTACTGATGTCTCTACATACTACTCTCTACTGTTGTCTCTCTACATACTACTCTCTACTGTTGTCTCTACATACTACTCTCTACTGTTGTCTCTACATACTACTCTCTACTGCTGTCTCTCTACATACTACTCTCTGTGCTGTCTCTCTACATACTACTCTCTACTGTTGTCTCTACATACTACTCTCTACTGTTGTCTCTCTACATACTACTCTCTACTGTTGTCTCTACATACTACTCTCTACTGTTGTCTCTCTACATACTACTCTCTACTGTTGTCTCTCTACATACTACTCTCTACTGTTGTCTCTACATACTACTCTCTACTGATGTCTCTACATACTACTCTCTACTGTTGTCTCTACATACTACTCTCTACTGTTGTCTCTACATACTACTCTCTACTGTTGTCTCTCTACTGTTGTCTCTACATACTACTCTCTACTGTTGTCTCTACATACTACTCTCTACTGTTGTCTCTCTACATACTACTCTCTACTGTTGTCTCTCTACATACTATTCTCTACTGTTGTCTCTCTACATACTACTCTCTACTGTTGTCTCTCTACATACTACTCTCTACTGTTGTCTCTCTACTGTTGTCTCTCTACTGTTGTCTCTCTACTGTTGTCTCTATATACTACTCTACTGCTGTCTCTCTACTGATGTCTCTCTACTTTTGTCTCTCTACTGTTGTCTCTCTACTGTTGTCTCTACATACTACTCTCTACTGCTGTCTCTCTACTGATGTCTCTCTACTGATGTCTCTCTACTGTTGTCTCTACATACTACTCTCTACTGCTGTCTCTCTACTGATGTCTCTCTACTGATGTCTCTCTACTGATGTCTCTCTACTGATGTCTCTCTACTAATGTCTCTCTACTGTGTTATAATCTGGCAAAAAAAATAAGAACAAATCGACAAAAACCTTTGAAGAAAGCGACCAAAATGTTGAAAAAGGCGTCAGACGTTGATAACTCGTCATTTTGGTGTCTTATCTAACCGTGCGTACACGCCGCGGCGACCGGACCTTCTGATCCTACAGGAAGTCCCTCCTCTTCAACGGAAGCTTCTCTCAGCGGCGAGGAGGCCGATCTGTCGCGATAGGGGCGACCAGATCAGAAAGTCTTTATGATTATGAGCTGTAATCATCTGATTACAACTTTATTCTGGAGAAATATACAGTGTAAACTTTCGCTCCTACCAAAACATTAGTAGTAGTATGTGTACTTTTACATCTATATATAGATGTAGTATCTCTCTTATCTTGTGTAAATGTGTAACCTGAAGCGCGGAGGAAGTTTCTGTTAGTAGTCATCAGTTAGAGACTCACATATCTGCTGCTGCACGCACAAATCTGTAATGAAATCTTCATCAGAGTTAAAGGTCAAACGCAGCGAGATTGATGAGTTTCTGCTTTCTGAAGAAGTGTGCACTTCTTCAGAAAGAAAGAGATCGGATCTCTTTAACAAAATGGCCTGAGCCTGTGTGTCTGTGCGTTTGTGTGTCTGTGCGTTTGTGTGTCTCTGTGTCTGTGTGTGTGTGTGTGTGTGTGTGTGTGTGTGTGCGTTTGTGTCTGTGCGTGCGTGCATGCGTGTGTGTGTCTGTGTGTGTGTGCGTGTGTGTGCGTGTCTCTCTTTGTGTGTGTGTGTGTGTGTTTGTTTATGTGTGTGTGTGTGTGTGTGTGTGTGTGTGTGTGTGCGTGCATGCATGCGTGTGTGTGTCTCTCTTTGTGTGTGTGTGCGTGCATGCGTGTGTGTGTGTGTGTGTGTGTGTGTGTGTGTGCGTGCGTGCATGCATGCGTGTGTGTGTCTCTCTGTGTGTGTGTGTGCGTGCATGTCTGTGTGTCTGTGTGTGTGTGTGTGTCTGTGTGTGTGTGTGTGTGTGTGTGTGTGTGTGTGTGTGTGTGTGTGTCTGTGTGTGTGTGTGTGTGTGTCTCTGTGTGTGTGTGTGTGTGTGTGTGTGTGTGTGTCTGTGTGTGTGTGTGTGTGTGTGTGTGTGTGTCTCTGTGTCTCTGTGTGTGTGCATGTCTCTGTGTGTGTGTGTGTGTGTGTGTGTGTGTGTGTGTGTGTGTGTGTCGTGTGTCGTGTGTGTGTGTGTGTGTGTGTGTGTGTGTGTGTGTGTGTGTGTGTGTGTGTGTGTGTGTGTGTGTGTGTGTGTGTGTGTGTGTGTGTGTGTGTGTGTGTGTGTGTGTGTGTGTGTGTGTGTGTCTGTGTGTGTGTGTGTGTGTGTGTGTGTGTGTGTGTGTGTGTGTGTGTGTGTGTGTGTGTGTGTGTGTGTGTGTGTGTGTGTGTGTGTGTGTGTGTGTGTGTGTGTGTGTGTGTGTCTGTGTGTGTGTGTGTGTCTCTGTGTGTGTGTGTGTGTGTTTTAACGTCTACCTCGGCTGTTTTGTGTCTCCTGGATTTGAACTGAACCTCCCCTCCAGCCCTGCAGCCCTCTCACGTGGTCCAGGTTCCAGATTTAAATGCATTTATTACAATAATCTCTCTTTGTTGAAGTCTAAGTCTCTTAAAACCAGACAGCAGGACCCTGAGTCCCTCGCTTTCTCTACATTTATATTTATTAAATGACAGTTGCCCTAGTCTGGTCTACGTGGAGGTCTAACTACCTGTGTGGGTTTAAAACTCTGCAGCAGCTCACCACGTCTGGTTTTTTATTTAATAACCAATATGAGTTGATATGTGGGAAACATTGAAATTTACACACACAAATTGATCATTGTGAATGATTTGAGATCTCTAGCTGGTCACTTTAAAATGCCCCAGAATGCAGGAAATCACATCTACCCGATTCTAAATATAACTAACAGCCCCCTTCCAATATCTGTCACCGGGACGCTTCTGGAAATGTCTCCCGTTCTTTATGTGTCACAAACGCACCAATTATAGAAGTCCTTGTCTGGAGAGGAGGGATCCAGATGCTACAGATGTGTTGTGTTATGCGTGCTGCGCTGCACACATTAGACATGAAGCCAGTGACATATTAACAATTCAAGACATTTAAAGCGAGCATCAAAAGCATCCAAAACGAGGGTCGAAGACCACACATGCGCATAACCCCCCCCATCCACCCCCTCCACAAAAAGACCCCAGACAGACAGGACTTGGTCCTGAAGTGTTCCTGATGTAGGTATACAGGAAGTATTGGCCATGGCGACACAAAACCTCCGCAGGTTTTTAAGGACCGACCGACGACTCTGACCATGGTATTATATTTAATAACTGGTCTATCAAGGACAGACATCTGCTGACTGGCAGACAGGGTTGGAGTCAAGACCACATAAACCGAGACCAAGTCAACACTTTGGTAAGAGTGTATCAAGACAGAGACAAGAATGAGAGTTGGAGGGGTTGAGACCGAGACTTTGAGGGGTTGAGAATGAGACTTTGAGGGGTTGAGAATGAGACTTTGAGGGGTTGAGACCGAGACTTTGAGGGGTTGAGACCGAGACTTTGAGGGGTTGAGAATGAGACTTTGAGGGGTTGAGACCGAGACTTTGAGGGGTTGAGAATGAGACTTTGAGGGGTTGAGACCGAGACTTTGAGGGGTTGAGAATGAGACTTTGAGGGGTTGAGACCGAGACTTTGAGGGGTTGAGAATGAGACTTTGAGGGGTTGAGACCGAGACTTTGAGGGGTTGAGACTGAGACTTTGAGGGGTTGAGACCGAGACTTTGAGGGGTTGAGACCGAGACTTTGAGGGGTTGATTTTGAGGGGTTGAGACCGAGACTTTGAGGGGTTGAGAATGAGACTTTGAGGGGTTGAGACCGAGACTTTGAGGGATTGAGAATGAGACTTTGAGGGGTTGAGACCGAGACTTTGAGGGGTTGAGAATGGAGACTTTGAGGGGTTGAGACCAAGACTTTGAGAGACTGAGACCGCGACAAGACTAAGACTTTGAGGGATTAAGACCGAGACTTTGGGGGGTTGAGACCGAGACTTTGAGGGGTTGAGAATGAGACTTTGAGGGGTTGAGACCGAGACTTTGAGGGGTTGAGAATGAGACTTTGAGGGGTTGAGACCGAGACTTTGAGGGGTTGAGACCGAGACTTTGAGGGGTTGAGACCGAGACTTTGAGGGGTTGAGAATGAGACTTTGAGGGGTTGAGACCGAGACTTTGAGGGGTTGAGAAGGAGACTTTGAGGGGTTGAGACCGAGACTTTGAGGGGTTGAGAATGAGACTTTGAGGGGTTGAGACCGAGACTTTGAGGGGTTGAGAATGAGACTTTGAGGGGTTGAGACCGAGACTTTGAGGGGTTGAGAATGAGACTTTGAGGGGTTGAGAATGAGACTTTGAGGGGTTGAGAAGGAGACTTTGAGGGGTTGAGACAGAGACTTTGAGGGGTTGAGAATGAGACTTTGAAGGGGTTGAGACATAGACTTTGAGGGGTTGAGACAGAGACTTTGAGGGGTTGAGACAGAGACTTTGAGGGGTTGAGACAGAGACTTTGAGGGGTTGAGACAGAGACTTTGAGGGGCTGAGACAGAGACTTTGAGGGGTTGAGACCGAGACTTTGAGGGGTTGAGACCGAGACTTTGAGGGGTTGAGACCGACTTTGAGGGGTTGAGACCGAGACTTTGAGGGGTTGAGACCGAGACTTTGAGGGATTGAGACCGAGACTTTGAGGGGTTGAGACCGAGACTTTGAGGGGTTGAGACCGAGACTTTGAGGGGTTGAGACCGAGACTTTGAGGGGTTGAGACCGAGACTTTGAGGGGTTGAGACCGAGACTTTGAGGGGGGTTGAGACCGAGACTTTGAGGGGTTGAGAAGGAGACTTTGAAGGGTTGAGGCCGAGACTTTGAGGGGTTGAGACTGAGACTTTGACAAGACCAAGACTTTGAGGGGTTGAGACAGAGACTTTGAGGGGTTGAGAATGAGACTTTGAGGGGTTGAGACCGAGACTTTGAGGGGTTGAGACCGAGACTTTGAGGGGTTGAGAATGAGACTTTGAGGGGTTGAGAAGGAGACTTTGAGGGGTTGAGAAGGAGACTTTGAGGGGTTGAGACCGAGACTTTGAGGGGTTGAGACAGAGACTTTGAGGGGTTGAGACAGAGACTTTGAGGGGTTGAGACCGAGACTTTGAGGGGTTGAGACCGAGACTTTGAGGGATTGAGACCGAGACTTTGAGGGATTGAGACCGAGACTTTGAGGGGTTGAGACCGAGACTTTGAGGGATTGAGGCCGAGACTTTGAGGGGTTGAGACCGAGACTTTGAGGGGTTGAGACCGAGACTTTGAGGGATTGAGACCGAGACTTTGAGGGATTGAGACCGAGACTTTGAGGGGTTGAGACCGAGACTTTGAGGGGTTGAGAAGGAGACTTTGACGGATTGAGGCCGAGACTTTGAGACACTGAGACCGCGACAAGACCAAGACTTTGAGGGGCTGAGAAGGAGACTTTGAGGGGCTGAGAAGGAGACTTTGAGGGGTTGAGAAGAAGACTTTGGGGGTCTGAGAAGGAGACTTTGAGGGTTTGAGACAGAGACTTTGAGGGGTTGAGAAGGAGACTTTGAGGGGTTGAGACCAAGACTTTCAGCAATTAAAACCAAAAAAAAATGTGGGACAAAATCAAACAAAAAATGTCAAAAAGCCCAGAAACAAATGCATAAAAACATCAGAAAAAACGTCGGGAAAAGACCAGACAGAAAACCATATTTGAATGGTCAATGGGCAACACAAGGGTTAAAAATAGGTCAAATTTGACCCGAGGACAACACAGGGGTTAAGCGGCCCTCTGTCCCTGATTGGTTCCTTCCTCTGGAGAGAAGCCGCCGGCGCTAATCCGCCTCTGACGGCGGGTTAATTGATGTGAGACTCGTCTCTTTAGACCTCGACCCTCGTTAAAGACCTTCCACCGTTCTCTTCAGCTCTAAATCAAGAAGAAGAAAACCTTTAACTCTGTCAGCAAGAAACGTTCCTGCAGTAAAAGTACCAATACACAAAATAAGTAAAAGTCCTGCATTCAAATCCCTACTGCAGTAAAAGTGTGTATAAATGCAGTTGGTGTATTAGTATCTTTTTGTTATATTATTTTAGTTTAACATGAAACAGACCCAAAATCATCATCACCAAACCCACCAGACTCCATGTAAATAATCACTACTTTTAGTGTGTATAGAGCAGCATATCTCCACCAGACTCCATGTAAATAATCACTACTTTTAGCGTGTATAGAGCAGCATATCTCCACCAGACTCCATGTAAATAATCACTACTTTTAGCGTGTATAGAGCAGCATATCTCCACCAGACTCCATGTAAATAATCACTACTTTTAGCGTGTATAGAGCAGCATATCTCCACCAGACTCCATGTAAATAATCAGAGTGGTGATTGTTGGAACAGTGGAAAGATGAACCAAGACGTTTTGGTAGTTTTATTTAGTTTCTGTCCACTTTGAATCAAGTGTGTTTTACGATGCTAAAAGTAGTGATTATTTACATGGAGTCTGGTGGGTTTGGTGATGGTGATGTCGGGATGTTTCATGTTAAACTAAAAGGATCTTACTCTTTAACTAAAAAGTCTATCTCTGTAGGGATCCATCCCATAATGTTGTCACACACTTAGAATAATAATCTGAGTCTGTCAGCAGCAACAACACAACCTTTAGTGGACGCTGACTGACGGTTTAACATTAAATCGCAGCTTGTTTCTCACTTACTGGACCAATTTCAAAGTCCAGTTCTTGTCTAGTTTTCAATGTTTTTGACGCTTTTTTGGGACATTTTTCTTGACATTTGACGCCGTTCTGGAGTTTTTTTTTTAAGTTTTTGTTGCTTCTTTCTGACTTTTCGTTGTCTTTTTCTTGTCTTTTTTGCAGGACATTTAGTGGACGTTGACTGTCTGTTTGAGGTCACATCGCAGCTTGTTTCTCATTTAATATAATGACATGGGAAATAGTATCCAGGATGATAGAAATAAAACCAGTTACCCTTTAATACATCAATTACAGTACTCTAATAATACAATATAGCATGGTAAACAATGACAGAGCATGAGTATATTTACTTTTATATTTGAAGTACCAACAGTATTTCCAGGTAAAACGTAGGTACGAGATATTCAGGAGTATTTTATTTCACCTCATATCTGAGGACTTCTTCTGTGGTGAATAAAAGTGTAGAAAGATGTTGACAGGATGTCGGCAGAGGTCCTCCTGCGGATCAACTTCCTGTTTTTAAATGACACTGCAGCTCTGCACGCTGGTGCTGTAACTTAACACACACACACACATATACACATACACACACATATACACATACACACAAACAGCCACACGCACACACACACACACACATATACACATACACACTCGCATATACACATACACACAAGCGCATAACAACACACACACACACATACACATGGAGACAAACACATACACACAAGTGCATAACAACACACACACACACATTCACATGGAGACAAACACACACACAGAGACACACATGCACACACAAGCGCATTTGCACACACACACACACACACACACATACAGTGACCATACACACACACACACACACACATACAGTGACCATACACACACACATACACACAAACAGTCACACACATACACATACACATAGAGACAACCACACACACAGTGACTACACAGAAGACAGACATACACACACACACACACACACACACAAACACACACACACACACACACACACACACAAGCGCATAGGCGCGCACACACACACAATTTACTTCTGTAACAAAAGACTGCATTTGCACACACACACATACACACACACACACACACACGGGAATATAAATTGTACTTCTGTAACAAAAGACTGCATTTGTCAGCTGAAGCAGCGCCGCAGCGTTTGGTCCTCGGGGGGTGGGGGGGTGCAGGGGGGGGGGGGGGGGCAGGGGGAGGGGGTAGGGGGGCAGAGGGGGGGAGCAGCTCGATGGAGTCCTGCAGTCAGCGAGTCGCTGCTGCAGAGACCTCTCCGCTCGTTAAGAAGCCGCCTGTCGTCCATAGCAACCATCACCTGCCCACTGATCCTCCTGGGTAGGGGGGTAACGCAGTACATGTACTCCAACTACTTCAGTCCATATCTTTAGTTACTAGTTACTTTAGTTACTAGTTACTTTAGTTACTAGTTACTTTCCACATTAAGATTCATGCACAATAAACACGTAGTTAATAATCTGATGTTGATTATGTAGTAACCTAGCAACAATATAACGGCACCAGGCCTACACACACACATACACACACAGATACACCACAACACACACACACACACACAGATACACACACACACAGATACACACACAGATACACACAACACACACACACACACACACAGATACACACACACACAGACAGATACACACACAGATACACCACCACAACACACACACACACACACAGATACACACACACACAGACAGATACACACACAGATACACCACAACACACACACACACACACAGATACACACACACACAGACAGATACACACACAGATACACCACATCACACACACACACACACACACACAGATACACACACACACAGACAGATACACACACAGATACACCACATCACGCCACACCACACACACACACCACACACACACCACAACACACACACACACAACACCCACACACACAACACACACACACACACACCACAACACACACACCACAACACCCACACTCACAACACACACACATACACCACACACACACACCACAACACACACTCACACACATACACACACCACAACACGCCACACACACACACGTATACACTAGTTATTCTTCAAAGGAGTTTGCTGCGTGTTGTGTATATCTTAAAGTAGAAGTACAGATAGTTGTGTGACTCTGGTAAAAGTAGAAGTACTGATTTAACTTCTTTACTCAATTAAAAGTAACTTAAACACGTTAAAAGTAAGCTCTTTATTGTTTATATGGCGCCGGCTCCATTTTAAATGGATGTCTGCCAACAGGCCGGAAACATCCCATAATATGAAGACTGGGACAGAGACGGGGATCCAGGTTAGTCAGATCCAGACTGAGCAGCAACAGATGGACTCACAGATCCAGATTCTCTTCTTTAATCTTCTCCTTAACATTTAACCCTGTTGTCGTCACGCCAACCGGAACATGTTAGTTTTTTTGTCACGTTTTTTGATATTTTTCTCTGTTTAGTAATTCATACAGTGAGGAAAATAAGTATTTGAACACCCTGCTATTTTGCAAGTTCTCCCACTTAGAAATCATGGAGGGGTCTGAAATTGTCATCGTAGGTGCATGTCCACTGTGAGAGACATAATCTATAAAAAAATCCAAAAATCACAATGTATGATTTTTTTCAATTTATTTGTATGATACAGCTGCAAATAAGTATTTGAACACCTGAGAAGATCAATGTTAATATTTGGTCCAGTAGCCTTTGTTTGCAGTTCCAGAGGTCAAACGTTTCCTGTAGTTCTTCACCAGGTTTGACACACTGCAGAAGGGATTTTGGCCCACTCCTCCACACAGATCTTCTCTAGATCAGTCAGGTTTCTGGGCTGTCGCTGAGAAACACGGAGTTTGAGCTCCCTCCAAAGATTCTCTATTGGGTTTAGGTCTGAGACTGGCTAGGCCACCCAGAACCTTGATCTGCTTCTTCCAGAGCCCCTCCTTGGTTCTCCTGGCTGTGTGCTTCGGGTCATTGTCATGTTGGAAGACCCAGCCTCGACCCATCTTCAATGCTCTAACTGAGGGAAGGAGGTTGTTCCCCAAAATCTCCCAATACATGACCCCGATCCTCCTCTCCTTAATACAGTGCAGTCTCCCTGTCCCATGTGCAGAAAAACACCCCCAAAGCATGATGCTACCCCCCCATGCTTCACAGTAGGGATGGTGTTCTTGGGATGGTCCTCATCATTCTTCTTCCTCCAAACACGGTTAGTGGAATTAGGACCAAAAAGTTCTATTTTGGTCTCATCTCACCACATGACTTTCTCCCATGACTCCTCTGGATCATCCAAATGGTCGTTGGCAAACTTAAGACGGCCTTGACATGTGCTGGTTTAAGCAGGGGAACCTTCCGTGCCATGCATGATTTCAAACCATGACGTCTTAATGTATTACCAACAATTTCAATTTCAATTTATTTATAGTATCAATTCACAACAAGAGTTATCTCAAGACACTTTACAGATAGAGTAGGTCTAGACCACACTCCAGAATTTACAAGGACCCAACAGTTTCCTCCAGAGCAAGCAACAGTGCGACAGTGGCGAGGAAAAACTTCCTTTTAGGCAGAAACCTGGGACAGACCCAGGCTCTTGGTAGGCGGTGTCTGACGGGCCGGTTGGGGTTAGAATGAAAAGTGGCAATTACAGTCCCAAACAACAGTAACCTTGGAAACGGTGGTCCCAGGTCTTTTCAGGTCATGGACCAGCTCCTCCCGTGTAGTTCTGGGCTGATTTCTCACCTTTCTTAGGATCATTGAGACCCCACGAGGTGAGATCTTGCATGGAGCCCCAGTCCGAGGGAGATTGACAGTCATGTTTAGCTTCTTCCATTTTCTAATGATTGCTCCAACAGTGGACCTTTTTTCACCAAGCTGCTTGGACATGTCCCCGTAGCCCTTTCCAGCCTTGTGGAGGTGGACAATTTAGTCTCTAGTGTCTTTGGACAGCTCTTTGGTCTTGGCCATGTTAGTAGTTGGATTCTTACTGATTGTATGGGGTGGACAGGTGTCTTCATGCAGCTACCGACCTCAAACAGGTGCATCTAATTTAGGATAATAAATGGAGTGGAGGTGGACATTTTGAAGGCAGACTAACAGGTCTTTGAGGGTCAGAATTCTAGTTGATAGACAGGTGTTCAAATACTTATTTGCAGCTGTATCATACAAATAAATAGTAAAAAAATCATACATTGTGATTTCTGGATGTTTTTTTTAGATTATGTCTCTCACAGTGGACATGCACCTACGATGACAATTTCAGACCCTCCATGATTTCTAAGTGGGAGAACTTGCAAAATAGCAGCGTGTTCAAATACTTATTTTCCTCACTGTACATACACACACACACATGTGAGTGAATGCCCTTGTATCTGTGGAGTCGTCTTGCAGTTGTGCGTCGACGTATATTTTCGTCCAATCAGACTGAATCAATATTGATGACGTGGAAAATAAAAACAGTAACTCCGCCGAAATTATGTGAAACTAAAGTAACGAGCCAATGTCATTTCCCCTTGAGGGATTAATAAAGTATACCTTCTTCTTCTTCTTCTTCTTCTTCTTCTTCTTCTTCTTCTTCTTGTTCTTCTTCTATGTTCGGTAGGAGTTTGGTGTAAACGACGTAACTGATCTTGAAACAAAGGCTGTGTTTCCTGCAGTAACAGTCAGAGAGACTGAGGGGGATTTGTAGTTATTTAAACACCACCTCCTCCCCCCCGCTGCAGTGTGGAGGCTGCTGCATCAGAAAGACTTCAGTGGTGCATTAAAAATACATTAAGTAGCATTTCATAACCAAAGCCAAACCTCAGGGTTTCAATTATTAAACAAGAAACTGTTGGGTCCAAAGACAGAAATACAGAGCAGGCCGTTCCATTATATTAATAATAATAATAATAATAATAATAATAATAATAATAATAATAATAATAATAACACAGATTCCTGCACACTGGAATTCAATATATTGTTATTGTGGATGAGTGAGAGAGGAGAGATGGAGGAGAGAGGGAGGAGGAGTGGGATGAGTGATGGAGGAGAGATGGAGGAGTGAGGGAGGAGAGAGGGAGGAGAGAAGGAGGAGAGAAGGAGGAGAGATGGAGGAGAGATGGAGGAGTGAGGGAGGAGAGAGAGAAGAGATGGAGGAGAGAGGGAGGAGATGGAGGAGAGAGGGAGGAGAGAGAGAAGAGATGGAGGAGAGAGGGAGGAGAGATGGAGGAGTGATGGAGGAGAGAGAGAAGAGATGGAGGAGAGAGGGAGGAGAGATTGAGGAGTGATGGAGGAGTGAGGGAGAGAGAGAGAAGAGATGGAGGAGAGAGGGAGGAGAGAAGGAGGAGAGATGGAGGAGAGATGGAGGAGGAGGAGGGAGAGGAGAGAGATGGAGGAGAGAGGAGGAGAGAGATGGAGGAGTGATGGAGGAGTGAGGGAGGAGAGAGAGAAGAGATGGAGGAGAGAGGGAGGAGAGATGGAGGAGAGATGGAGGAGAGGGAGGAGAGAGGGAGGAGGGGGGAGAGAGAAGAAATGGAAGAGAGAGGGAGGAGAGATGGAGGAGAGAGGGAGGAGAGAGGGAGGAGTGAGGGAGGAGAGAGAGAAGAGATGGAGGAGAGAGGGAGGAGAGAAGGAGGAGATGGAGGAGAGATGGAGGAGAGAGGGAGGAGAGAGGGAGGAGATGGAGGAGGAGGGAGGGAGGAGTGAGGGAGGAGAGAGAGAAAGAGAGAGGGAGGAGAGATGGAGGAGAGAGGAGAGGGGAGGAGATGAGGGAGGAGAGAAAGATGGAAGAGAGAGGGAGGAGAGATGGAGGAGAGAGGGAGGAGAGAGGGAGGAGTGAGGGAGGAGAGAGAGAAGAGATGGAGGAGAGAAGGAGGAGAGATGGAGGAGAGAGGGAGGAGTGGGATGAGTGATGGAGGAGAGATGGAGGAGTGAGGGAGGAGAGAGGGAGGAGAGAGGGAGGAGGAGTGGGATGAGTGATGGAGGAGAGATGAATTAGTGATGGAGGAGTGATGGAGGAGGGAGGGGGAGAGCTGGAGGAGAGACGGAGGAGAGAGGGAGGAGTGAGGGAGGAGAGAGGGAGGAGGAGTGGGATGAGTGACGGAGGAGTGATGGAGGAGGGAGTGAGTCTTGAAGTCTTTGTACTTTGTTACTTCCCATCTGCAATATATATATAGAAATATTTTGATCTGTCAGTGTGAAGTCCACCTAGAGCCATCTGGATCAGATACGTACAGTATACTGGATATTACATCATGTGTTTTATATACAGTATACTGGATATTACATCATGTGTTTTATATACAGTATACTGGATATTACATACTGTGTTTTATATACAGTATACTGGATATTACATACTGTGTTTTATATACAGTACTGGATATTACATAATGTGTTTTATATACAGTATACTGGATATTACATACTGTGTTTTATATACAGTATACTGGATATTACATAATGTGTTTTATATACAGTATACTGGATATTACATACTGTGTTTTATATACAGTATACTGGATATTACATAATGTGTTTTATATACAGTATACTGTGTATTACATAATGTGTTTTATATACAGTATACTGGATATTACATAATGTGTTTTATATACAGTATACTGGATATTACATACTGTGTTTTATATACAGTATACTGGATATTACATACTGTGTTTTATATACAGTATACTGGATATTACATACTGTGTTTTATATACAGTATACTGGATATTACCTGTTGGGATATACCCTGTTGGGACTGTGTTTTATATACAGTATACTGGATATTACATACTGTGTTTTAGATGGAGGGAGGCCTTGTGGGGAGGGAGGCCCTGTTGGGAGGGAGACCCTGTTGGGAGGGAGGCCCTGTGGGGAGGGAGGCCTTGGGAGGGAGACCCTGTTGGGAGGGAGACCCTGTGGGGAGGGAGACCATATTGGGAGGGAGACCCTATTGGGAGGGAGACCCTGTTGGGAGGGAGACTTCGTTCCTGACTCGGTCTCTGTGCTTGGTTTCAGAGAGCGCCGTGCCTTCAACGTTTCTTCAACCCTTCTCTTCGTCTTCCCCGTCTCATGGCGACCAGCAGCAGCATGGAGGATTCCCAGCAGCCAATCAGCACACAGCAGGGCAGAGAGGCCGACCCCGTGACCTTTCAACCGAGCAGCGCGACAACGCACGCTCCGGACGCCAATCAAACGGGCGACATGGAGCACCTGACCGTGATCAGCGACAACGTGGATAGTAAATACACCTGTCCTGTTTAAAACCATCTGTGGCAGCAAGTTACTGAGTATTTTTAATAATAACTTAATAACCTGCAGTTCCTTTGCCGGTCCAGGGTAGCAACAAATAAAATGTGAAGTAATTTCGGTATTTTTCAACCTGATTTCATCAGTTCTTTCAGCGTGTATAGAGCCATCACCAAACCCACCAGACTCCATGTAAATAATCACTACTTTTAGTGTGTATAGAGCAGCATATCTCCACCAGACTCCATGTAAATAATCACTACTTTTAGTGTGTATAGAGCAGCATATCCCACCAGACTCCATGTAAATAATCACTACTTTTAGTGTGTATAGAGCAGCATATCTCCACCAGACTCCATGTAAATAATCACTACTTTTAGTGTGTATAGAGCAGCATATCTCCACCAGACTCCATGTAAATAATCACTACTTTAGTGTGTATAGAGCAGCAAATCTCCACCAGATTCCATGTAAATAATCACATCACTGATTTTTTACGTTATCATATTCGCAGCATTCTCTCTCCATGTTCTCCCCCCTGCTTCTCTTCCAGGTAATCCTGTGATCACTACTTTTAGCGTGTCCTCCGTGAGCAGCAAATCCACGTCCACCAGATTCCATGTAAATAGTCACTCATCACTGATGTTTTTACCCGCCGGCCCACATCATATTGGACGGCTCCAAGCCCCGAGACTACCTGATCCTGGCCATCCTGTCCTGTTCTGCCCCCCCATCAACATCTTCTCTTCTCCGTCATGGTACGAGTGACAGTCCTGTGAGGGTGGACTTGCATGACAGTGTTGCATGACAGCGTTGCATGACAGCCCGTTGCATGACAGCGCTGCATGACAGTGTTGCATGACAGTGTTGCATGATGGTGTTGCATGACAGCGCGCGTGACGCTGCTTGACAGCGTTGCATGATGGTGTTGCATGACAGCGTTGCGTGACAGCCGTTGCCAGCGCCATGCGGCAGACAGCGGTGGGACGGCTCCAAGCCCCGAGACTACCTGATCCTGGCCATCCTGTCCTGCTTCTGCCCGCTGTGGCCCATCAACATCGTAGTTGCCGTCTTCTCCGTCATGGTTGCATGACAACGGACCGATGACAGCTTGTATGGCAGCGTTGCATGACAGTGTTGCATGACAGCGTTGCATGACAGTGTTGCATGACAGCGTTGCATGACGGTGTTGCATGACGGTGTTGCATGACGGCGTTGCGTGACAGCGTTGCGTGACAGCGTTGCGTGACAGCGACAGCGTTGCGTGACAGCGTTGCGTGACAGCGTTGCGTACAGTTGCATGACGGCGTTGCATGACGGCGTTGCATGACGGCGTTGCATGACAGTGTTGCATGACGGCGTTGCATGACAGCGTTGATGCGTTACATGACGGCGTTGCATGACAGCGTTGCATGACGGTGTTGCATGACGGTGTTGCATGACAGCGTTGCATGACGGTGTTGCATGACAGCGTTGCATGACAGCGTTGCATGCGGCGTTGCATGACAGTGTTGCTTGACAGCGTTGCGTGACAGCGTTGCTTGACAGCGTTGCTTGACAGCGTTGCGTGACAGCGTGACAGCGTTGACGGCGTTGCGTTACATAGCAGCGTTGCATGACGTTGCATGACAGTGTTGCATGACGGCGTTGCATGACAGCGTTGCATGACAGCGTTGCATGACAGCGTTGCATGACAGCGTTGCATGACAGTGTTGCATGACGGTGTTGCATGACAGCGTTGCATGACGGTGTTGCATGACAGCGTTGCATGACAGCGTTGCATGACGCGTTGCATGACGCCGTGTTGCATGACGGTGTTGCATGACAGCGTTACACGGTGTTGCATGACAGCGTTGCATGACAGTGTTGCATGACGGCGTTGCATGACAGCGTTGCATGACAGTGTTGCATGACGGCGTTGCATGACAGTGTTGCATGACGGCGTTGCATGACGGCGTTTGACGCCGGCGGCGTTCTTTGCATGAATCACTCAGTGTCGAAAAAAACTTTAGAAGGGACCGAAGGAATTGGCAAAAATGTGAAAAAATTGACAAAAACTTTAAAAAAGGTCAGAAAAAAACTTTGAAAATGCGACAAAAATGTTGGAAAAACTTTAGAAGGCACAGAAAGGTTCGACAAAACTTTTTGTTTTGTTTTGTTTTGAAAACAAATTAGAAAACATTCACAAAAAAGTTGACGAGAACTTTAACAAAAGTGACAAAAATGTCGGAAAAACTTTGGAAGGCACGGAAAGAATCGACAAAACTTTGAAAAAATTACAAAAATGTAGAAAAAAAATTCTTCAGAGTTCAGAGTTAATACCTTGTACCCCCCCCCCCCCCTTGTAGCCAGCCAAGAGTCTTTAATTCTTGTTTGAGGTATCTTCGCCCATTCTTCTTCCAGAAGTCTTCCAGTTCTTTGAGATTTCTGGGCTGTCTGTCACGCACTGCTCCTTTAAGGTCTATCCATAGATTTACATTATGTTGAGGTCAGGAGATTGTAAAGGCCATGGCAAAACCTTCAGTTTTTCAGTTTACTGTCATATATATATATATGACAGTATATATATATATATATATATATATATAATCTGCCAGGTCTGTATAACATGTCTGACAGGAAGACACCAGCAGGGTATAAACCACTTTGTTTTCTTTCCCTTGGTCCAGTCCCGGAACAGTCTGCAGCAGGGCAACGTGGACGGGGCTCGGCGTCTGGGCCGTAACGCCATGGTTCTGTCTGTGGTCGCCATCCTGGGGGGGGTCGTCATCATCGCCGCCGGCATCACTCTCAACTGGGGACGTGAGTAACATTCAGAACTGGTTCTGCTCCTTCAAAGCAACACGAAATATTAACGTTGGGACGTCCTCTAGAGCACAGTGGTTCTCAAAGGGGATATGTGTACCCTAAGGGTAATCTGGAGGACTGCAGGGGGTGAGTCTACCCAGGGGTACTCTGGAGGACTGCAGGGGGTGAGTCTAACCTAGGGGTACTCTGGAGGACTAATGGGGGTATGTCTAACCTAGGGGTACTCTGGAGGACTGCAGGGGGTATGTCTAACCTAGGGGTACTCTGGAGGACTGCAGGGGGTGATGTCTAACCTAGGGGTACTCTGGAGGACTGCCGGGGGTATGTCTAACCTAGGGGTACTCTGGAGGACTGCAGGGGGTATGTCTAACCTAGGGGTACTCTGGAGGACTGCCGGGGGTACGTCTAACCTAGGGGTACTCTGGAGGACTGCAGGGTGTGAGTCTACCCTAGGGGTACTCTGGAGGACTGCCGGGGGTATGTCTAACCTAGGGGTACTTTGGGAGACTAATGGGGGTATGTCTAACCTAGGGGTACTTTGGGAGACTGCAGGAGGCACATGTCCCCCTAGGGGTACTCTGAAGTACTGCAGGGCTACATGTCCCCCTAAGGGTACTCTAAACTTGTACCAGAGTATTTTAACAGTGCGGTAGTAGTACTTTTACTTGTACCAGAGTATTTTAACAGTGGTGTAGTAGTACTTTTACTGCAGTAAAGGATCAGAATACTTCTTTCAGTCGCCTTTGAATATCTGTGACCTTCTGTCTTCTTTCTCTCTCTCTGCAGTGATTTTAAAATCCTGATTGAAACACATCGTCTGGAACGGCGACTTGGACTTCACGATCAACACGACAACGTTTACCCCCCCCCCCTACTCCCCGGCCCCCCCTCCCTCACCCCCCGCCCCCCCCCACCCTGAAGCACTATGGTTTCTGCACCGATAAAAAACACAATCTGTTCCCGTCCTTTTTGCTGTTGTTTCTCGCTGCACGACGAGCATGGTTCTGCCTGGCGCTACCTCCACCCCCCCTCCACCCCCCCCATCCCTCTCCACCCCCCCTCCCCCTCCCTCCCCCCCTCCAGACTCCCCAGAGAGAAGAGGATGGATCGCACAGCGCTTCGTTTCGTCCACTTTATTTCCTCTCAAACAAGAACAAGTCCTTTCACGGGAACGGGACACGTCCGTCTCCATGGAAACGGGATTATTCGGGCCAGTGACGGTGCAAACTTGATGCCAAAAAAATTATGAAACGTTGGTGTGTCAGCCGAACACGGTTGCCACGGACACGGAGACAACATGTGAGAGAATGACTCGTATCCTCATCTTCCAGCTGTTCCTGTCGGGGTTGTTGGCCGAACACACTCACTGCTGCTGAAGTCCTGACGTCTTGGGGGCGGGATCTCTCGCCCTGACGTCTTGGGGGCGGGATCTCGCCCTGACCGGGGGGGGGGGGCGGGATCTCGTCCTGACCGGGGGGGGGGGGGTTTAATCTCTCGGGAAGGGGGGGAAGGTGGATCTCTCACTCATCATAGCACGATACAACGATTCTTTGCACAATGATACCATATTTGATGATGTTACAATAGCTGTGCTGGAAACTATTCCCTGGTACACACACACACACACACACACACACACACACACACACACACACACACACACACACACACACACACACACACACACACCTACCACACACACACACACACACACACACACACACACACACACACACACACACACACACACACACACACACACACACACACACATACACACACACACACACACACACATACACACATACATACACACACATACACACACACACACACACACACACACACACACACACACACACACACACACACACACACACACACTCACACACACACACACACGCACACTCACACACACACACACACACACACATATACACTCACACACACACACACTCACACTCACACTCACACACACACTCACACTGACATACTCTCTATATAGTTTCATTAATACACTACATTGGGAATAGTGAGTGAATGATGGAACGGTTTCAACCACAGCTACTGTGTGTGTGTGTGTGTGTGTTTGTGTGTCTTCACAACCAGAGTCTAAGTTTCCATAGCAACAGACATCAACCCAGAGCCGGTCCCCCAGGATCCAATGAGCTCCGATCTATCTCCTCCTTTAACCCTCGTGTTGTCTTCCCGTTGACGTGTTTTTCTGGGTTGAAATTTCAACATTTTTACATTTTTTTATTTAATTTTTTTGTCAATTTTTCAAAAACTTTTTGATATGTTTTTTTTTTACACTTTTTCCAATTCTTTGGTCACTTTTGTGACGTTTTTTAAATTATGTTTTAGTCCATTTTTTAAACATTTTTTGTCACTTTTTCCTATATTTTTTATGTGTTTTTGTGATTTTTTTGGGTAACTTTTTCAGCTTTTAAAAAAGAATGTTTTTGTTGATTTTCCTGCGTTTGCTGTTTTTTTTTCCACGTTCTTTTGTCATAGTTGTGATATAGAAAATGTTTGTAAACAGGTCAAATTTGACCCGAGGACACCAGGAGGGTTAAGCTCCCCCCCCTCCCCCCACGGGAACCGCCCATCTCTCCGATGCTCCGTTGTTTCGACCTCTCAAAAACCCAAAAAAATCCCTTTGGTCCTACTCTGCTGCTGCTTCACACACCTTGGGGTGACGTAGGATATTATCAGCTAAAGTTGTATTTGTGTATTTGTGCTCATTAAAGAGCTGTGTGCAGTCAGTGTTGACGGCATAAGAGTGGGTTTATTCTTTTCAAAACAAAGGACTAGCGCGCTGTCGGACCAAAGGGGATTTTTGGGATTTTGTGAGAGGTCGGACCAATGGAGCGTCGGAGAAGACCCCTCCCCCCCCGCTCATCTGGGCACTCTAATGCAATAAACAATGACTGCACAAATACAACTTTAAATAATATTCTACGTAACCCAAAGTTACGCCCTGCTGCCCGCCCAGTATTATTATGAAGGTGTGTATCATCCATCTTCATCCGCTTATCCGGTATCGGGTCTCGGGGGCAGCAGCTCCAGCAGGGGACCCAAACTTCCCTTTCCTGAGCCACATCAACCAGCTCCAACTGGGGGATCCCGAGGTGTTCCCAGGCCAGGTTGGAAATATAATCTCTCCACCTAGTCCTTGGTCTTCCCCGAGGCCTCCTCCCAGTTGGACGTCCCTCCACCTAGTCCTGGGTCTTCCCCGAGGCCTCCTCCCAGCTGGACGTCCCTCCACCTAGTCCTGGGTCTTCCCCGAGGTCTCCTCCCAGCTGGACGTCCCTCCACCTAGTCCTGGGTCTTCCCCGAGACCTCCTCCCAGCTGGACGTCCCTCCACCTAGTCCTGGGTCTTCCCCGAGGCCTCCTCCCAGCTGGACGTCCTTGCACCTAGCCCCGGGTCTTCCCCGAGGCCTCCTCCCAGCTGGACGTCCTTGCACCTAGTCCTGGGTCTTCCCCGAGGCCTCCTCCCAGCTGGAGGTGCGTGGAACACCTCCCTAGGGAGCCCCCCAGGAGGCATCCTCACCAGATGCCTGGACCACCTCCCTAGGGAGCCCCCCAGGAGGCATCCTCACCAGATGCCTGGACCACCTCCCTAGGGACCCCCCCAGGAGGCATCCTTACCAGATGCCCAAACCACCTCAACTGGCTCCTTTCGACGTGAAGGAGCAGCGGCTCTACTCCGAGCTCCTCTCGGAGGACTGAGCTTCTCACCCTATCTCTAAGGGAGACCCCAGCCACCCCCACCCACCCCCTCCTGAGAAAACCCATTTTGGCTGCTTGTACCCTGTATTATGAAGGACGTAACCCAAAGTTGCGCCCAGTATTATGAAGGTGTGTGATGCAGCAGCAGAGTTATGGTTTTACAGCCTCATTAACAAACCCAGAGTGGTTTGTTGCTGTTTAACGGCCATAAAACACGTAAACATGGCGCTATGAAGCTATAAAACTCCCCAGGGCACGCTCGTGTGGACTGGGATGATTAACAGCTTTTACACAGAAAACGCTCTCGTCCAATCAGCGCTCTCTCAGCTGTCAGAGCCTCAGTGCCAACCCCCCGAGTGTGAGCCAGACCTGCAGGAACAGCCTCTCCTTCGTCGTCCTTGTGTTCCTGAGGTGGAAACTTTGAGGAAAGTCAGCTGTTCTCCTCTCTTATAACCTGTGCATGTTTACAGTATTTATCACCGAATGCTTTCACTAAAGAATGTAGCCTCATTTAGCCGCAGAGCTGAAGCACTTTGTAAATAAGTAATATTGGAAATTGTAACATGTCCGCCTGCTATAAGACATCTCCTTTTGTCTGTTCTGTGTGTTTTTTTTTGTTTTTTCGAGACGACGTCGCTGCCGCGAAGATAAAAACCAGAGATTGTTTTACAGTCTCTCCAGAAAAACATCATAATACCATCACATAACCCAATGTATAATCAGACAAAGTTCGCATATTTATGCAGTTTTTTCCAAATACGCCGCACTTTTGCCGCATAAATTGCCGATTTCCTCGCAAATTGAGGTCGTGCACAATGTCATAATCTCCGCATTTTCGTTGAAATTTCCCCTGTTGCCATGGGAACATTATGAAGTGACAAGACAAAGTCAGTCTCTTTTTCATGAAACCGCAATTTTTGCAAGTTCCCCTCAATTTCATCGCATAAAATTGCATAAATATCCCAAATATTCCATCGCGTTTTTTTATTTTTTCGAGACGACGTCGCTGCCGCGAAGATAAACACCAGAGATTGTTTTACAGTCTCTCCAGAAAAACATCATAATACCATCACATAACTCAAAAAACGTGATTATGTGATAACATAACTCAATGTATAATCAGCCAAAGTTCGCATATTTATGCAGTTTTTTTAAATACGCCGCACTTTCGCCGCATAAATTGCCGATTTCCTCGCAAATTAAGGTTGTGCACAATGTCATAATCTCCGCATTTTCGTTGAAAATAAGTATATCTCAGCAGGAATTTTTTTGCTTTTTCACACAAGAGCAGCCGTTTCCCCCTGTTGCCATGGGAACGTTATGAATAATTACGCGACAAGACCATCAGTCTCTTTTTCATCAAACCGCAGTTTTTGCAGGTTCTCGCAATTTCATCGCATTAAAATTGCATAAATATCCCAAATATTCCAACGCGTTTATTTTAACCCTCGTGTTGTCCCCGTTTCAAAGTGTTTTATATCAGAAATATGGATTTCTTTCAACCAAATTGCTCAAAAACAACATGGATGATTCCATACAACGTTACTTTCATTGAATGTTTTGGGTGTTTTATTGAATCTTATAGCATTTTCATTTTTTTTAATGGTTTCCAAACAGTATGGGGACTAAACTTTGACATCTACCAATCTGAGAGTCAACATAATTCATCATTTCCGCCTTTTTAACAAAAAACTTATGTATAATTTGATATAAATGAGGTTTGTTGACCATGAATTCCAAAAATAAATGTAAAACCTGTTATTAAACCAGCTCAGGATTTTAAAAAAAAGCACCAAGAGCATTTTTAAAAGAGAGAAATAAATCAAAAAAAGTGACAAAAACATTGGAAAAGCACAAAAAAGATTTAATTTTAAATTTTGACCTGGAATGACGAGTTCATGGTTAACGGGAAGACAACACAGGGTTAAGAAAACGTGCCGCGAAATCAAGGATTTTTGCAACAATCACAAAAACAAAAATCTAGATTTTTCTGGAAGGACTGAAAAACACAACCAACTGTCCGTTGGGTTAAATTCAGATGAAAGGGAATCATTTCTTTTATTGACCAACGTCGACATTACACGCAATAAAAACACAGTCAACCACATTTTAAAGTGCAGATTTCTGCTATTTTCTTTCAAATAGCCAAAAAAACCGAGTGTATTTCGCCGCGTCGCAGCCTTTTACGATGTCTTTACCGAGCCGACGCTATATACTGTGCAGCCCTAGTTTAATATCTAACATTAGCAACAGAAAATATGAATAAATTACACAAATATAACTTCTCATTCGTTCACACAACGAGGCCACGCCCCTTTGGGAGACAGGAAGTGTGAAGCGTCTTTTATACAGTTGGCGCTGCTTGTAATGTCCACTTATAGAGAGGCCCCGCCCCCTCCGGAGGGGGGGTCTTTGATTCAAGTGGGGGAGGGGGGGGATCAACACAGGACTTTCACCCAGGAGACCGGGATCATGTTCCCTAAACCCAACTGTCTTGTGTTTTCTCCTTAACTTCTCCAGGACATGAACACCTGTTTCCTGGTGAAAGTCTTGTGTTTTCTCCTTAAACTTCTCCAGGACACGAACACCTGTTTCCTGGTGAAAGTCTTGTGTTTTCTCCTTAACTTCTCCAGGACATGAACACTTGTTTTCTGGTGAAGGTCTTGTGTTTTCTCCTTAACTTCTCCAGGACATGAACACCTGTTTCCTGGTGAAAGTCTTGAAAGGACATCTTGTGTTTTGTTTTCTCCTTAACTTCTCCAGGACATGAACACCTGTTTCCTGGTGAAAGTCTTGTGTTTTCTCCCTTAACTTCTCCAGGACATGAACACCTGTTTCCTGGTGAAAGTCTTGTGTTTTCTCCTTAGACACGAACACCTGTTTCCTGGTGAAAGTCTTTGTTTTCTCCTTAAACTCCAGGACATGAACACTTGTTTTCTGGTGAAGGTCTGTGTTTTCCCAACTTCTCCAGGACATGAACACCTGTTTCCTGGTGAAAGTCTTGTGTTTTCTCCTTAACTTCTCCAGGACATGAACACCTGTTTCCTGGTGAAAGTCTTGTGTTTTCTCCTTAACTTCTCCAGGACATGAACACCTGTTTCCTGGTGAAAGTCTTGTGTTTTCTCCTTAACGCTCCAGGACATGAACACCTGTTTCCTGGGGAAAGTCTGGTTCTGGACATTTTTTTCTGGTGAAGGTCTTGTGTTTTCTTTTAGGACATGAACACCTTTTCAGTGAAAGTTTTGTTTTCTCATACTCACATTGTAAAGTCTTGTGTTTTCTCCATGAGGACATAACACCTGTTTCCTGCTGAAAGGTGTTTTCTCCTATTCTCAAATAACACCTGTTTCCTGGTGAAAGTCTTGTGTTTTCTCTAGCACAACTTCTCCAGGACATACACCTGTTTCCTGGTGAAAGTCTTGTGTTTTCTCCTTAACTTCTCCAGGACATGAACACCTGTTTCCTGGTGAAAGTCTTGTGTTTTCTCCTTAATTCTCCAGTTCACCTGTTTCCTGGTGAAAGTCTTGGAAACTCCGATTTTTGGGATTCAACAGAGACTCTTTCTGCATTTTTCAAAACATACTCACATTGTAGTTATGATATTTCTGTGCAGGGTTTTAATTATTCCTCAAATATACTCCGTTATCTCTAATCCCACTAGCACAAGTTCTGCACATAGACAACCTACAGCCACAATGTTAATATCTGTTCAGTTCTGAGGAAGATTTTCGGGATTCAACAGAGACTTTTCTTCAAAAAGCTAAGACAAATCATCACAATAGACAGAAAACTTCCCAAAAAGCACAAAATAATCTTCTTTTGTCTTGGGTAAACTAAACTAACTAACTAAAAACCTTGGATTTTATGCATTTTTTTTATTTTGGACAGTTAAAGTTAGAGTTGTGACACATATAGTATAGTAGTACTAAAATAGTTTATAGTAGAAAAGTATAATACTATAATAGTTTCGTTTAGGCGACAGATCAAGGTCAGGGTTTTGGAAAATATCAGGAATCGGTTTAAAATGAGTCGGGTATACTCTCAAAACCACCATCAGAATCAGAAATACTGTACTGGGAAGGGAAAGTCTGTGTTACAGTTGCAAGAGTGTGTAAATATCAAAGAAGAAATACAAATAAAGAAGTAAAACGAGTGTGGATATGCACGGTATTTACACAGTTAAAGGAATGTTATGATGCAGTATTTACATAATTAAGAGTTGTAATGGTGAACAGGAATAACGAAGAAGTAGAAGCAACAGAGTATTACACACATATTAAGCCAGAAAACAAATATTGTCCAGTTTAAGACTCACTAAGTGTCTGTGTGTGTGTGTGTTTGTGTGTGTGTGTGTGTGTGTGTGTGTGTGTCTGTGTGTGTGTGTCCGTGTGTGTGTGTGTCTGTGTGTGTGTCTGTGTGTGTGTGTCTGTGTGTGTGTGTGTGTCTGTGTGTGTCTGTGTGTGTGTGTGTGTGTGTCTGTCTGTGTGTGTGTGTGTGTGTGTGTCTGTGTGTGTGTGTGTGTGTGTGTGTGTGTGTGTGTCCATGTGTGTGTGTGTGTCTGTGTGTGTGTGTCCGTGTCTGTCTGTGTGTGTGTGTGTCTGTGTGTGTCTGTGTGTGTGTGTTGTGTGTACGTGTGTGTGTGTGTGTCTGTGTCTGTGTGTGTCTGTGTGTGTGTGTGTGTGTGTGTGTGTCTGTGTGTGTGTCTGTGTCTGTGTGTGTGTGTGTGTGTGTGTGTGTGTCTCTGTGTGTGTGTGTGTGTGTGTGTGTGTGTGTGTGTGTGTGTCTGTGTGTGTGCTGTATGTGTGTGTGTGTGTGTGTGTGTCAGACACTTGGAGGTCATAAAGTCTGATGGCCACTGGCAGGAATGACTTCCTGTGGCGCTCTGTGGTGCATTATGGGAGAATGAGTCTTTCATTGAACCAAAATGACCAACCTACCAAAATGAGCACACCCTTCGGGCCTTAGAGGCCTTTTGAAATGTTGCTTTTCTCCCGAGAAAGGCCGACTTTAGCGTGACCTACGCTTCAGCGTTAGCTCTCGGCCGTGGCTGCGTACGTAGGTACGCGGCGACACTCCAAAAATGGAACCGGCTAACGTATTTCAAGATGGAGAGCGAATACGGAGTGTCTTCCCCAGTTTATGAGAGTAGAAATGTACGACTTCAACCTTGGAATACTTGGAACTGATGATTGTGGAAAGTATTCATGAAAAAGGACGAGTTTGTGTACGGGCAACGCCGATAAACTGAACGCGTTACACACTGATCCTTTAACGTTAGCTAGAGGAACACAAAACCCTGAATACGAACTAATATACGGACGAAGTTTGACTTTTATCGCGAAGTGGAAATGCTGAAAATCTTCCGCAGAACTTCTTGTTTCAAAGCGTTTTTTTCTCCGAAATTCACTTTCCTCGCGCTCAGAGCCCGACCGATAGACGATTGTTAATATTTGTAGATATTCCGATATATCGGCCGATATATATTTTAAAAAAAAATATCCAGAAACGCGTTACAGCTTTCCCCCAACATCAGTTATTTGTAGTTATTTATGATTTCTCAATAAAATAATATGATAATTTGTTTTATTGTCACAACGGAACATTAAAATAAATTAAAGTTCTGATAATAAAATGTAGAAAATACTTAAAATATGAAACTTAAAGTTGTAGAGTGCCCTCTGGTGGACAAACTATGCAACACCCACACTCATAACATGGTGGACCGTTTTTAAATATTCAATTATCAGAATTTATTTGTGATTATAAATGATTCTGATGAATGAATCAATAAAAAAGAAAAATATATATATATATACATATTTATTAATTTTTATCTTTTTATCGGCCATTATTAATCCCGAGACCGATAGTTTGGGTAATGCCTGATATCGGCCGATATTATCGGCCCGCTGATATATCGATCGGGCTCTACTGTTGTGTCATGTTGTGTGTTGTGTCTTCTGTTGTGCGTTTCCTGTTCATCATTTTCATTTCTTTTGTACACTCCCTCATGACTTGACTCTGATTTTTGTATTTTTATATTTCTACTCCCTGTTTCTCTGGATCTCTTTTGTATTTAATCCTGTTTGTAACTCTCGGTATAACCTGCTTCCTGCTCGCTTCTGTCAAGGCTCTGACGCACCAACCCGGCGGAAACGCCGTCTCCATGACAACAGGCGGCGCTGATCTCTAGGGTCGTCCAAAAAATGAAATCCGGCAGCTGATTGGACGAACGTGTCACGTGGGTCTGGTTTCTGGCGGCTCGCTCGGACTCTACCATGTCATATTTTACAAAACCAACGATGATTTTTACCCAGAAAACCAAAAAGTTGCGTCGTCGGCAGGACGACAACACCGGGGTGAATAACAGTAAAACCACCAAAACAGTCTCACCCCGGGGTTAATAACGGGAAAACCACCAAAACAGTCTCACACCGGGGTTAATAACAGGAAAACCACCAAAATAGTCTCACACCGGGGTTAATAACAGGAAAACCACCAAAACAGTCTCACACCGGGGTTAATAACAGGAAAACCACCAAAACAGTCTCACACCGGGGTTAATAACAGGAAAACCACCAAAACAGTCTCACACCGGGGTTAATAACAGGA
Source organism: Etheostoma perlongum (assembly GCA_026937815.1). Classification (NCBI taxonomy): domain Eukaryota; kingdom Metazoa; phylum Chordata; class Actinopteri; order Perciformes; family Percidae; genus Etheostoma; species Etheostoma perlongum. The sequence continues at coordinate 1,104,824 of CM049385.1, read as the reverse complement.
AAACCACCAAAACAGTCTCACACCGGGGTTAAAACAGGAAAACCAAAAAATAGTCTCAGTCTCAGGAAAACCACCAAAACAGTCTCACCCCGGGTTAATAACAGGAAAACCACCAAAATAGTCTCACCCCGGAATTAATAACAGGAAAACCACCAAAACAGTCTACCCCTCAAGTTAACAGGAAAACCACCAAAACAGTCTCACCCCGGGTTAATAACAGGAAAACCACCAAAACAGTCTCACCCCGGGGTTAATAACAGGAAAACCACCAAAACAGTCTCACACCGGGTTTAATAACAGGAAAACCACCAAAACAGTCTCACACCGGGGTTAATAACAGGAAAACCACCAAAACAGTCTCACCCCGGGATTAATAACAGGAAACCACCAAAACAGTCTCACACCGGGTTTAATAACAGGAAAACCACCAAAACAGTCTCACACCGGGTTAATAACAGGAAAACCACCACAACCATCTCACACCGGGGTTAATAACAGGAAAACCACCAAAATAGTCTCACACGGGTTAACAACAGGAAAACCACCAAAACAGTCTCACACCGGGGTTAATAACAGGAAAACCACCAAAACAGTCTCACACCGGGTTAATAACGGAAAACCACCAAAACAGTCTCACACCGGGGTTAATAACGGAAAACCACCAAAACAGTCTCAAAATAACAAAACCACCAAAACAGTCTCACACCGGGTTAATAACAGGAAAACCACCAAAACAGTCTCACACAAAACGGAAAACCACCAAAACAGTCTCACACCGGGTTAATAACAGGAAAACCACCAAAATAGTCTCACCCCGGGGGAAAACCACCAAAACAGTCTCACACCGGGTTAATAACAGGAAAACCACCAAAACAGTCTCACACCGGGTTAATAACAGGAAAACCACCAAAACAGTCTCACACCGGGGTTAATAACAGGAAAACCACCAAAACAGTCTCACACCAGGGTTAATAACGGAAAACCACCAAACCATCTCACACCGGGGTTAATAACGGAAAACCACCAAAAAGGAAAACCACCAAAACAGTCTCACACCGGGGTTAATAACAGGAAAACCACCAAAACAGTCTCAAAACAATAACGGAAAACCACCAAAACAGTCTCACACCGGGTTAATAACGGAAAACCACCAAAACAGTCTCACACCGGGGTTAATAACGGAAAACCACCAAAACAGTCTCACACCGGGTTAATAACGGAAAACCACCAAAACAGTCTCACACCGGGGTTAATAACGGAAAACCACCAAAACAGTCTCACACTGGGGTTAATAACGGAAAACCACCAAAACAGTCTCACACCGGGGTTAATAACGGAAAACCACCAAAACAGTCTCACCCCCGGGTTAATAACAGGAAAACCACCAAAACAGTCTCACACCGGGGTTAATAACAGGAAAACCACCAAAATAGTCTCACACCGGGGTTAATAACGGAAAACCACCACAACCATTAATAACAGGAAAACCACCAAAACAGTCTCACACCGGGGTTAATAACGGAAAACCACCAAAACAGTCTCACATAACAGGAAAACCACCAAAATAGTCTCACCCGGGTTAATAACAGGAAAACCACCAAAACAGTCTCACACCGGGTTAAAACAGGAAAACCACCAAAACAGTCTCACACCGGGGTTAATAACAGGAAAACCACCAAAACAGTCTCACACCGGGGTTTAATAACAGGAAAACCACCAAAACAGTCTCACCCCGGAATTAATAACAGGAAAACCACCAAAATAGTCTCACCCCGGAATTAATAACAGGAAAACCACCAAAACAGTCTCACCCCGGGGTTAATAACAGGAAAACCACCAAAACAGTCTCACACCGGGTTTAATAACAGGAAAACCACCACAACCATCTCACACCGGGGTTAATAACGGGAAAACCACCAAAATAGTCTCACACCGGGGTTAATAACAGGAAAACCACCAAAACAGTCTCACACCAGGGTTAATAACGGGAAAACCACCACAACCATCTCACACCGGGGTTAATAACGGGAAAACCACCAAAACAGTCTCACACCGGGGTTAATAACAGGAAAACCACCAAAACAGTCTCACACCGGGGTTAATAACAGGAAAACCACCAAAACAGTCTCACACCGGGGTTAATAACAGGAAAACCACCAAAACAGTCTCACACCGGGGTTAATAACAGGAAAACCACCAAAATAGTCTCACCCCGGAATTAATAACAGGAAAACCACCAAAACAGTCTCACCCCGGAATTAATAACGGGTCTACCCCGAATTAATAACAGGAAAACCACCAAAACAGTCTCACACCCGGGGTTAATAACAGGAAAACCACCAAAACAGTCTCACACCGGGGTTAATAACGGGAAAACCACCACAACCATCTCACACCGGGGTTAATAACGGGAAAACCACCAAAATAGTCTCACACCGGGGTTAATAACAGGAAAACCACCAAAACAGTCTCACACCGGGGTTAATAACAGGAAAACCACCAAAACAGTCTCACACCGGGGTTAATAACGGGAAAACCACCAAAACAGTCTCACACCGGGGTTAATAACGGAAAACCACCAAAACAGTCTCACACCGGGGTTAATAACGGAAAACCACCAAAACAGTCTCACACCGGGTTAATAACAGGAAAACCACCAAAACAGTCTCACACCGGGTTAATAACGGAAAACCACCAAAACAGTCTCACACAATAACAGGAAAACCAGTCAAAATAGTCTCACCCCGGGTTAATAACAGGAAAACCACCAAAACAGTCTCACACCAGGGTTAATAACAGGAAAACCACCAAAACAGTCTCACACCGGGTTAATAACGGAAAACCACCAAAACAGTCTCACACTCGGAAAACCACCAAAACAGTCTCACACTCGGGATGGACGCCAGCTGTCCGACGGCGGGTACCGGGTTGTTGCGTCACCGCCTTTGAACACCAGGATGGTGTTTTTTTTTTTTTTTTTGGGGGTTTTCAAGCATGTCCTTCTCTTCTTATTGGGGACTCTCTCTCTGTGCCTGTGCATGCCTTAAACCGACTGCTGCAGAACGGTGAACCGGTCACCAAACTCACTGTTACTCATGTCTGAAGGGAATAAAACTCGGTGGAACACGACCAGGCCCTCGTCAATCAATGTCACTCATATTATATTAAATATACATTATTATATATATTATTAAATATACTTTTTATATATATTATTAAATATACTTTTTAAATATTATTAAATATACATTATTGTATATAATCAATATGGATTTTTATGAAGGAAATTTTTCAAAAAAAAAAATGTTATTGCAAAAATTCCCCAGAAGGTAGGACATGAATGCGTGTGTGTCTGTGTGTGTGGGGTTGTGTGTCTGTGTGTGTGTCTACATGCCTGTGTGTGTGTGTGTGTGTGTGTGTGTGGGGGGGGGGGGTGTCTGTGTGTGTCAGTGTCAGTGTGTCTGTGTGTTTGCGTACATGCCTGTGTGTCTGTGTGTGTGTCTGTGTGTGTGTGTGTGTGTGCGCGCGTGTGTGGTGTTTTGTGTGTGTGTGTGTGTACATGCCTGTGTGTGTGTGTGTTGTGTTTGTTTGTGTGTTTGCTTGTTTAACTATATTCGTGGGGTCCAGTGTTCTTGTGGGGTCCCGACCGCTGGAATGCATTATGTCTAAAAAATGGGTCCCCACAAAGATAGTGAGACGTGTGTCTGTGTGTGTTTATTTAAATATATCAAGATATGTGAGACATGATTAGTTTCATATAGACAGAAATATTATTAAGAGTTTTCAGTGTGCATTAAACTCTGCAGGAATTGCTTTTATTTTCTTAAATGTTGCCATGCACATGCTCTTATTTTGGCGAGGTTTTCTTTCTTTTTAATGTGTCATGAAGACAATAGGACAGCGAAAAAGGAGCTTCTGTAGAGGAGTAACGAGGGAGTGGGCTTCACTTTTTTTACACCCCGTTTCTAGGACGAGAGGTTGTCATGGCAACCATCGGCAAGGGAGCGAAGGAGAGAGAAAGAGGCGGGTGGCTGGGGATGATGGGATGGATGGAACAGAGGTCTGATTCCTCACCGTTAATAAAACATGTGGTGTGTGTGTGTGTGCATGTCACTCTGTGTGTGTGCGTGTGTGTGTGTGTGTGTGTGTGTGTGTGTGCGCGTGCGTGCGTGTGTCATTGAATATTAGATTCTTATAAATTATTAAGAGACTTTACCGCAGAGACTACAGGAGGAGATCAGAGACGCAGAGGGGAGGAAGAGGAGGGAGGGAAAGGGAAGAAGCTGCAGGATGAGAGGATGGAGAAGAAGAACTCTGTGTGTGTGTGTGTGTGTGTGTGTGTGTGTGTGGAGGTGTGTGTGTGTGTGTGTGTGTGTGTGTGTGTGTGTGGAGGTGTGTGTGTGTGTGGGTGGAGGGTGTGTGTGTGTGTGTGTGTGTGTGTGTGTGTGGTGTGGAGGTGTGTGTGTGTGTGTGTGTGTGTGTGTGTGTGTGTGTGTGTGTGTGGTGTGTGTGTGTGTGTGTGTGTGTGTGTAGGTGTGTCTGGTTCCTGCAGGAAAAGCAACCAGGCACACAGAGAAAAAAGACAAAAGATGAACAGAGATGGAGGAAAGAGTGAAAGCAGGAAGGATGCGATGTGTCATAATGCAGCGGAGGATGGAGATGAAGTAGCAGCGGGGCAGGGGAGGAGAGAGAGAGGAGAGAGGGAGGGAGGAGAGAGGAGAGAAGGAGAAGAGAACAGAGAGGGAGGAAGAGAGAAAGAGGGAAAGGAGGAAGAGAGAATCCTTGAGTTAAAAAAGCTGAATTCAGAATTAGGGAGAGGAGGAGAGAGGGAGAAATAGGGAGAAGGAGAGAGAGGGGAGTAGAGACAGAGAGGGAGAAGGAGAGAGAGGGAGGAGAGAGAGGGAAAAGGAGAGGGAGGGAGGGGGAGAGAGAGGGAGGAGAGAGAGGTAGGAGAGAGGGAGAAAATAGGGGGAGAAGGAGAGGGGAGGAGGAGGGAGGAGAGAGGGAGGGAGGAGAGAATCCTTGAGAAGGAAAAGAGAGAATTCAGGAGAGAGAGAGGAGAGAGAGGAAAGAGGGAGAAGGAGAGGGAGGAGGAGAGAGGAAAGAGAGAGAGAGGAGAAAGGGAGGAGAGAGAGGGAGAAGGAGAGAGAGGGAGGACAGAGAGGGATAAGGAGAGAGGGAGGAGAGAGGGAGGAGAGAGAGAGGGAGGAGGAGAGGGAGGAGGAAAAAAGAATCCTTGAGTTAAAAAAGCAGAATTCTGCCTTTCTTAGACGAATATTAAAGGAAGGATACTTTTACGGCCAATTTCATTTTATTACTTTTATTATTAACTGCTAAAAGTAAGCAAACACCCCAAATCCAATGAAAGTCTGCTGTTGTTGTGAATCAACCGTCCATATTTCTGATGGAATCAACCGAACAAGGGTTAAGGACACCTTGTTCTGTCTTCCCCAAAAAATCAACACTTGATGCTTTTTTTCAATCTTTGTCACTTTTTTGACGTTTTCAACACTACGTAACACTAACTTATTAACTTTAGTTTTACAGTTAATTTTGGAATTTATGGTCAATAAACCTCATTTATAGGAAATTATACCTAATGTTTGAGTTAGAAAAGCAGAAATTAGGAATTATTGAGACTAAAATTAAAGGAATGGATGTTGATGATAATCACAGACTGGAATATGTCAACTTTTACTCAATACTATTTCAAAAACACTTCCATTTGTTTTACAATGCTATAAAATTGAATAAGACGCCCCAAAATTAATGAAAGTAGAGATTTGTACTTGGCAAAGAGCGTTGGGTGGAATCAATCATGTTATTTTGGGGAATTAAAAAGAACATTGATATAGGACAACATGGGGACAACATGAGGACAACATGAGGACAACATGAGGGCAACATGAGGGCAACATGAGGGCAACATGGGGAGGGGACATCAACATGAGGGTAACAACATGAGACAACATGGGGACATCATGAGGACAACATGACATCAACATGAGGGGACAACATGAGGGGCAACATGGGGACAACATGAGGACAACATGAGGACAACATGGGGACAACATGAGGGCAACATGAAGACAACATGAGGGCAACATGGGGACAACATGAGGACAACATGAGGGCAACATGGGGAGGGGACAACATGAGGACAACATGAGGGCAAGATGAGGACATGAAGACAACATGAGGGTTAAAGTGTCCTAATTGGGTGGAAATGGCCTGGTAGGTGGTCTCTGGGCCCTCCTCTGGGCCCTCCTCTGGGCATCCTGAGTTTTGACCCTGATGGATTCAGACCGAGCTTTCCTCCGTCACAGGAAGCAGTATTTACATTACTGCATTTGGTATTTGAACTATGAAGTCAAACCTAGATTAAATATATAAAACCTGTAAAACGGACAGAGTCTTTCTTACAAACTGCACTTTCCTGTAATGTGCGTCAGACGCAGACCGATGGACGGATAACAGGAGATGAAGGGAGACGTCTACGAGAGGAGACAGTTGGACGGAGAAGACAACCTTGAGGGATTTCATTATCCTGCACTGACTCAATTATCCAATCGATGGATTGGATTACAGAGGAGCCGCCTCCTCTGTCCCCCCCGAAGATAGGCAGCTCATTCATCTCATTCAGAGATCTTCTGCTTCACAAACAGAAACAAAAGAAGCTGAAAAAAAATCATGTAACAGAGTAAATGCAAAAGTTAGTCCCACCTTCTCATTCAATGCGTGTCCTTTATCTTCATGACTATTTACATTGTAAATCACTGAAGGCATCAAAACTATGAATGAACACATGTGAATTATGTACTTAACAAAAAAGTAGAAATAACTTAAAACATGTCTTATATTCTAGTTTCTTCAAAGTACCCCCCACCCTTTGATTTTTTGATAGCGCTGCAAACCCTTGATGTTCTCTCAATGAGCTTCATGAGGTAGTCCCCGAAATGGTCGCCCCCCCCTCTCCCCCAGGTGGGCCAAGGACAAGCCTAGGAAACCACGGCTAAGGAGAGGAAACAAGCAGAAGAGATTGTTTGGACCAGAAACCCAAGGAATGGACATTAGACCAGTGGAAATCTGGGCTCTGGTCTGATGAGTCCAGGTTTGAGATCTTTGGTTCCAACCGCCGTGTCTTTGTGTGATGGAGAAAAGGTGACGGATGGGTTCTACATGCCTGGTTCCCACCGTGAAGCATGGAGGAGGAGGTGTGATGGTGTGGGGGGGAGGTTTGCTGGTGATACTGTTGGGGGTTTATTCCAAACTGAAGGCCTCCTGAACCAGCATGGCTACCACAGCATCCTGCAGCAGCATGCCATCCCATCCGGTCTGCGTTTAGTTGGACCATCATTTATTTTAACAGGACCATGACCCCAAACACCCCTCCAGGCTGTGTAAGGGCTATTTGACCAAGAAGGAGAGTGATGGAGTGCTGCCCCTCCACAGTCCCCAGACCTGAACCCAATCCAGATGGTTTGGGGAGAGCTGGACCGCAGAGTGGAGGCAAAAGGGCCGACAGGTGCTGAGCATTCTGGGAACTCCTTCAAGACTGTTGGGAAACCATTTCAGGTGACGACCTCTAGAAGGTCATCAAGAGAATGCCAAGAGTGCAACGCAGTAATCAGGTAGGGGGGGGGGGTACTTTGAAGAAACTAGAATATAAGATATATATATATATATACAGTGAGGAAAATAAGTATTTGAACACGCTGCTATTTTGCAAGTTCTCCCACTTAGAAATCATGGAGGGGTCTGAAATTGTCCTCGTAGGTGCATGTCCACTGTGAGAGACATAATCAAAATGTATGTAATGCATGCAGCACAAGAACAGGCACTCAGTGCAAGATCAATAGAGGCCGGGGTCTACCACACCAGGCAGGACCCCAGTACAGGATCAATAGAGGCCGGGGTCTACCACACCAGGCAGGACCCCAGTACAGGATCAATAGAGGCCGGGGTCTACCACACCAGGCAGGACCCCAGGTGCAGACTGTGCAAGGATGCCCCTGAGACAGTACAGCACATAACAGCAGGGTGTAAGATGCAGGCAGGAAGTGCGTACATGGAACGCCATAACCAGGTAGCTGTCATAGTGTACAGGAACATCTGCCACGAGGATGGGCTGGAAGTCCCAAGGTCAAAATGGAAGACACCTCCTAAGGTAGTCCAGAATGACCGAGCTAAGATCCTGTGGGACTTCAAGATCCAGACTGACAAACTGGTGATGGCTAACCAACCAGACATCGTGTGGATGGACAAACAGCAGAAGAAGGCAGTAGTGATAGATGTGGCAATCCCAAGCGATCGTAACATCAAGAAGAAGGAACACGAGAAGCTCGAGAAATACCAAGGGCTGAAAGAGGAGCTAGAAAAGATGTGGAAAGTAAGAGCAACAGTGGTGCCAGTGGGGAGGCTGGGACCCCCAAACTGGGAGAGGGGCTCCAGCAGGGGGGCTGGGACCCCCAAACTGGGAGAGGGCTCCAGCAGGGGGCTGGGACCCCCAAACTGGGAGAGTGGCTCCAGCGGGGGGGCTGGGACCCCCAAACTGGGAGAGTGGCTCCAGCAGATTCCAGGTAAAACATCAGAGGTCTCTGTCCAGAAGAGTGCCGTCCTAGGAACAGAACCCTCAAACTCCCAGGCCTCTGGTAGAGGACCCGAGCTGGAGGATGACACATACCCCTCCACAAAGGGTGAGAGGGGGATTTTTTTATTTATTTTTTTTTTATATATATATATATATATATGTGTGTATACTTATGTATGTATATATATGTGTATGTATATATATGTGTATGTATGTATGTGTATGTATGTATATATGTATATGTATGTGTATGTATATATATGTATATATAGGCTATATATATATATATATATATATATATATATATATATATATATATATATATATATATATATAGCCTATATATATATATTCACATAGTTTTCTTGGAGAAAGTGTTTGTTTGAGCCATGCTTATTTCCTCCTGCTACACTAACTGCGGCCACTAGAGGGCGCTGCCTGGCAACAAATATACATCGTTATACACACACACACACACACACACACACACACATACATAATACCCTAAGGGAGGCACTTCGAGGTTCGGATGTTGGTTTTATACGCCCCCCCCCACATTTTGGACCCCCACAGCTGGTTTTAACCCGTGGCCGGTCCTGCAGCACACCACCATCAGTGTGTGTTATCCAATCAGCTGCAGGGCCTGCCGTCCACTCTACGGGGGGGGGGACCAGCAATGCCCTTTATTTAAGGATCTAGCAGCACCAGTACGCTGTAACCAAGGGCGACGGCCCTGCTTTATATCTAAACTCCACGGCTTCAGCGCCCGGATGGCTCAGTGGGTAGAGGGGCGCCCATATATAGACGCTCACTCCTCCCACAGCGGCCGCATGTTTGACTCCGACCTGTGGCCCTTTGCTGCATGACTGATGTGTGTGTGTATATGTGTGTGTGTGTTTATGTGTGTGTGTATATGTGTGTGTGTCTGTGACAGAGAAATTCATTTTTATGAGTCTTTTATTTCATATTTCTCTGTCTTAAAATATTATAACTTTCATGCTCATCATATATTCATTGCACCCCTGGTCTTATCCACTAAGGGGGGGGGGTCTCAGGTCACAGTGGTGTGATGTGTTTGTGTGCTGATTTGGTATCTTTCCATTGGTATGTGACTGAACGTTTATGACCCTTTCAGGACCTGCAGAGCAAAGATAACATGACTTGCTGCCCTCTCAGCTGGGCTGTAAGGAGTATTGCAAAACAACTTAATGCATGACCAACATGTCTTCATTTATGTTGAAATAATGCTTTTGCCTTTTGGCTTAAATGTAGAATCTATATTGCATCCAAGGAAACACGCTGGGGGGAAAAGAACATAAGGACTCCGGGGAATGACTCCCCAGAGCTAGGTTAGTAACAAGCATTTCTGGGACATGGATGCACATAAATGGAAAGATAGAAAGATAGAGCAGAGAAGAACTCGGTGTGTCAAAGGAAGTCCCCCAGCAGTCTAAAACTATAGCAGCATAACTAAGAGAGACAGGTTAAAGAGAGGAGCCTGGCCAGGCTAGAACTCTCCCCAACCGGATCCCATCCCTCTGTCTAAAGGAGATGGGAAGGGAGAGAGAGAGAGATCCATCCCTCTGTCTGGAGGAGGTGGATGCGAGAGAGAGAGAGAGAGAGACATCATCCCCCTGTCTACATCCATCCCTCTGTCTAGAGGAGGTGGATGAGAGAGAGATCCATCCCCCTGTCCAGAGGAGGTGGACGAGTGAGAGAGAGAGAGAGATCCATCCTTCTGTCTAGAGGAGGTGGATGAGAGAGAGAGAGATCCATCCCTCTGTCTAGAGGAGGTGGATGAGAGAGAGAGAGATCCATCCTTCTGTCTAGAGGAGGTGGATGAGAGAGAGAGAGATCCATCCCTCTGTCTAGAGGAGGTGGATGAGAGAGAGAGAGATCCATCCCCCTGTCCAGAGGAGGTGGACGAGTGAGAGAGAGAGAGAGATCCATCCTTCTGTCTAGAGGAGGTGGATGAGAGAGAGAGAGAGATCCATCCCTCTGTCTAGAGGAGGTGGATGAGAGAGAGAGATCCATCCCTCTGTCTAGAGGAGGTGGGACATGATGAGAGAGAGAGATCCATCCCTCTGTCTAGAGGAGGTGGACCCATCCCTCTGAGAGATGGGAGAGAGATCCATCCCCTGTCTAGAGGAGGTGGATGAGAGAGAGAGAAAAGGGATCCATCCCTCTGTCTAGAGGAGGTGGATGAGAGAGAGAAAGGGATCCATCCCTCTGTCTAGAGGAGGTGGATGAGAGAGAGAGAGATCCATCCCTCTGTCTAGAGGAGGTGGATGAGAGAGAGAGAGGGATCCATCCCTCTGTCTAGAGGAGGTGGATGAGAGAGAGAGAGGGATCCATCCCTCTGTCTAGACGAGGTGGATGAGAGAGAGAGGGATCCATCCCTCTGTCTAGAGGAGGTGGATGAAAGAGAGAAAGGGATCCATCCCTCTGTCTAGAGGAGGTGGATGAGAGAGATAGAAAGAGAGAGATATCCATCCCTTTGTCTAGAGTGGGACTCAATTTACCAGGAGCTGGATGGGATTAGTTTTTAAACTTTGGTCTGGGAGTGGGAAGGGACAGGAGTGAAAATCCACTCCCTTGTCATCGTCTACTACAGATCTTTCCCAGTTTCTGTTTGATGTTTAACCCTGTGAGACCGAGACACTCGCCCACGCGTAAAAATAGCACCTCTGATTCATAGTTTAATAACTTTTAAACAATACAACGCAGCGACTCACCAAAAGTTGCTCCTGAATCCTGACGAATTAGCCTTTACGGCGGTCTTTTCCGGGTCTTTCTAGCCTCTACAGGTGATTTTCTATCCAGCCTGGAACTTCCAGCCTCTTTAGGGGTTGTTGGGCTTTAAATCCAAACCTTTAAATCCAAGATTGATCCACTTTATGTCCATAATTCATCGCGTTTTCGCTCGATTCTCCCGCTAGCTCGCGCTGCTCCGTGTCTGCTCTCTGTTTACAGGAAGTGTGTATGCCCATATATGGAAGTACAGGCCCCAGTATGCCCATATATGGGAGACATCAGCCAAAGAGTATGGAGGCTGAAAGATTACAACACTCCCAACACTTCCTACACTTCCTACACGTCCTACACTTCCTGTCAACGTGTCTAGCATGCAATCAAAGATACTATAGCGGAACAAGATAGATATCTACCGTTTTATAGCGGAAATGGCCTCATTGGTTTGAGATTTGGCATATATTTGCATTATATATTATATATTTGGGCCTTTTTTGAAGAAATGTAAATAGTATGTGCTTTATATGAGTTATAATGTTTGTTATTTATATTTTTGCATATAGAAGAACTGTTTTAGACACACAAATGCTTGTGTAGCATTGCTGTGGGTGTAATATCAATAAATATGACATTATTATGTTATTATTGGCATAAGTAAATGTCATGAGAGCAAAAGCGTCTGGACTTTCTTTGAAAAAATGTCTGTATTTTGTCATCTGTAAAATTTATAATGATTATTTCTTCACAGTGGGACTCCCAAGACATATGAGAAGTGTTTTAGAGAGTAAAATGGCTTATTTATTATTTATCTGTCTGTGATATCAATACATATCTGGAAGAGTCATGTTCCGTTTTATTTATTTATTTGTCTTTAAGGTCCTACAACCATTTTTAACATTCAAGTGACCTCATTGCAACCCAAATATTCTACTAACCCAGTTTGTCCTGAAAAAAATAATGTTCAGATCTTGACTGTAGACAACAGGGTTGATGTTTTATTGGCTTTTATATCAAATAAATCCAGACGGACAATGAACTGTAAAAATGGCTTTAGGGCTCAGAGGGTTTTAAATTCATCCTTTCCACTTTCCCCTGGGACATGGTACACCGTCCCAAATTTATGTTGGAGCCCCAACATTTTTTCAACAGCATGTAGGTCTGCATTTTTAAAATGTGACCCATTATCAGATCTTACCCTAGAAGGAAAACCATGGTTAGGGATGTAATGATTAATTAGGCATTTTTTTTCCGACCACGGTTTATACAGTCCTGATTCCAACCGACCTGCCTCCGCCATGCTATTCCTTTTTATATTATTTTTTATTTGTTTTTCAGACTACATTTGTTTCTATTACCCAAATTAGAAATTACTTTTCACGTCTCCCGGACGCTACGCCTTCATGTATTCCCTGTTTGAAATACATCACCTCTCATCTGATATATTCACGCACAGACTACCTTCATTTCTGGTTGTCCAATTACAGAAACTACTCGTTGTGTCACCCGAACACTACACCTTCATGTATTTCTTTTTAAATACACTAACTTTCGTCTAGTTTATTAACTACTACTCTTCCCACTACTACTTTTCCAATTTAGCGGTGCCCTTCATGCTCATTTTATGGAAAAAATAGGGATATCCTCCTGTAAGCACTACATCTTCATACCTATTTTTAGCAAGTACTACGTTTTCAAAACTTAAACTATATTTTACACATCAACGTTTAACTTTTTTCGCACATCAATATCTTATCACAAATGTATCACTTTTAGCAACTAGGATACAGAGCCGTTCCACATTCAGATTTTGTACATATCCAGTGCTGCAGATTTGATATGAACAGGTTCTGCTTTACCTTTCTTTAGTGCCGGGCTGTGTTGATCACATTGGGATGTGTCTCTGTTTAACTGGACAGTTGGAAGGTTTCTTCATGCTGATGAGCTGATTCAAAAATACCTTTTTGAAATATTCTGTAGAATTTGTCTCTGAGTTAAATGACGTGATCTGAACAAGGTTAGCATGTATTACTGCCAGAGGCTCTCATGTACAATCTGAGCTCAACCTCACTCATCAGAAAAAAAATGTAAAGAATGTCAAAACTGGTCAGTCTGGTGTGTCTGTGTGTGTGTGTGTGTGTGGGTGTGTTATTTAGGAAATGAAACCCTGTTGGACAGGTTTTTATGTAACTCTGATTATTCTTAGACATGGACTGAAGTTATAAGGGTGTGTCTTTGTCCTCTGATCAGACGCACTCAGACACCCGGACTGAAGAGGAAGACGAGAGAAGAGCAGCTTGGTCTCTGCCAGTGTTTCCTCGACACACGAAGGTGAAGAGAGTCTTTAATCGACCTGAAGAGTCCAGCAGGTGAGAATCCTAGCAGAGGAATGTGTAAATGTCTGTTTTTATGCAACCGAGTCAAAGCTAAATTCATCCAGGATAACTTGAATATGCCAGCTTAATCCCTTATCCTGGTTTTGTGCAACAGGCCCCTGGTCTTATTCACTAAGGGGGGGGGTCTCCAGGTCACAGTGGTGTGATGTGTTTGTGTGCTGATTTGGTATCTTTCCATTGGTATGTGACTGAAAGTTTATGACCCATTCATGACCTGCAGAGAAATGATAACATGACCTGCTGCCCTCTCAGCTGGGCTGTAAAGAGGGACTGGAACCAGACACAGGAAGAGTCTCTAATCATCAATCCTGCTTCTGACTTCATTTAGTAGAGCTGGTACCAGAACACCTTATCTTAGAGAAAAGGAGTATTGCAAAACAACTTAATGCATGAACAACTAACTTAATGCATGACCAACAAACTTAATGCCTGACCAACATGTCTTCATGTTGAAATAATGCTTTTACCTTTTGGCTTAAATGTGTAATAAATAATACACATCACACACAGTGATGTGTGTGTATGTGTATGTGTGTATTGTGTGTATGTGTCTTGCTGTGCGTGTGTGTGTGTGTATGTTTGTGTGTATGTGTGTGTGTCTGTTTGTGCCTGTGTGTGTCTGTGTGTATGTATGTGTGTGTGTGTGTATATGTTTGTGTGTATGTGTGTGTGTCTGTTTGTGCCTGTGTGTGTCTGTGTGTATGTATGTGTGTGTGTGTGTATATGTGTGTGTTTGCCTTATCTGTGTGTGTCTGTTTGTGTGTATGTGTGTGTGTATGTGTCTGTTTGTGTGTGTGTGTGTCTGTTTGTGTGTATGTATGTGTGTGTGTGTGTGTCTGTCTGTTTGTGAGTGTGTTTCTCTGTGTATGCTTGTGTGTGTGTATGTGTGTGTATTTGTGTGTATGTGTATGTGTATGTATGTGTGTCTCTGTGTGTGTGTGTGTGTGTGTGTGTGTGTGTGTCTGTCTTTGTGTGTGTGTGTATGTGTGTATGTCTTTGTGTGTGTGTCTGTCTGTGTGTGTGTATGTGTGTGTATATATTTGTGTGTATCCGTATGTCTGTATGTATGTATGTGTGTGTGTGTGTATGTGTGTGTGTGTGTGTGTGTGTGTGTGTGTGTGTGTGTGTGTGTCTGTCTTTGTGTGTGTGTGTGTATGTGTGTATGTCTTTGTGTGTGTGTCTGTCTGTGTGTGCGTGTGTGTGTGTGTATATTTGTGTGTATCCGTATGTGTGTATGTATGTGTGTGTGTGTGTGTGTGTGTGTGTGTGTGTGTGTGTGTGTGTGTGTGTGTGTGTGTGGGTGTGTTATTTAACAAGCTTCTTTGGAAGTGTCATGTAGACTTTTATTATTTATTGATGAGTCAATCAAACGGCCTGAGGGTTATTTTTTAGGTATTTAAAAATTTAAAAACGGGTCAAACTGGACCTGAGGACAACACAAGGGTTAAATAAGATTCACGTAAAGACACACACACACACACACACACACACACACAGACAGACACACATACACACACACACACACTCTACTTCTATTTTTACAGAAAAATTCTTAATATTGTTAGCAGCTTGTATTGTAAGTGATAATAATAATAATAATAATAACTACCTTAGTTGAAAATTAGCTACTGACACATTTACAGAAATGTTTATTAATATGCGTTGTCTGCATAATCGCTTCCTTTTAAAAAAACTTTTCATCTCTTGTATATTTTTCAGTTTGTCCTCTAACCAGGACGTAACGTTACCTCTTAATAATGTAGTGATGATATCCATGTTCGTTATTGTTTTTAAACTCTGTATATGAGACAAGGTCCCCCAAGAAGGCCCACTTGGTCCTGGCCAACACTAGTCGCCCCCTCAACAGACCCCAGTCACCCCCTGAACAGACCCTATTCCCCCCTGAACAGACCCCAGTCACCCCCTGAACAGACCCCAGTCACCCCCTGAACAGACCCCAGTCCCCCCCTGAACAGACTCTAGTCCCCCCCTGACCAGACTCTAGTCCCCCCTGAACAGACTCCAGTCACCCCCTGAACAGACTCTAGTCCCCCCCCTGAACAGACTCCAGTCCCCCCCTGAACAGACCCTAGTCCCCCCCTGAAATGTTGTTTCTAGATGTATGGCTGTATTGTTATAACCTGTGTGTTATTCATGTTACATGCTGCTGCACAACAAATTGCCCCCCGGGGATAATAAAGACTCCTTGAACCTTGAACGTTTTATTAGTAAATACATTTTTAAAAATCCATATAGAGCCCTTATTGGTTGTTGACACTGGTTAGACACAGGATTAACAAACAGCAGTGATTAGCCAATCTCTTCTGGGGGGGGAGGGGGGGGACACGGAGGAGGAAATGAAACCACATTTCTTATTAACTAACATCTACCTCCTGTTGGACAGGTTTTTAATGGACTGAAGTCATGAGGGTGTGTCGTTGTCCTCTGATCAGACGCACTCAGACACCCGGACTGAAGAGGAAGACGAGAGAAGAGCAGCTTGGTCTCTGCCAGTGTTTCCTCGACACACGAAGGTGAAGAGAGTCTTTAATCGACCTGAAGAGTCCAGCAGGTGAGAATCCTAGCAGAGGAATGTGTAAATGTCTGATAATCAGATCACGTTGATCACATTGGAATGTGTCTCTGTTTAACTGGACAGTTGGAAGGTTTCTTCATGCTGATGAGATGATTCAAAAATACCTTTTTGAAATATTCTGTAGAATTTGTCTCTGAGTTAAATGACGTGATCTGAACAAGGTTAGCATGTATTACTGCCAGAGGCTCTCATGTACAATCTGAGCTCAACCTCACTCATCAGAAAAAAATGTAAAGAATGTCAAAACTGGTCAGTCAGCATCGGTGAAACTGGAGTGGGTGTGTTCAAAACCACCATCTTAAACCTCTGACACACCTTTGTCTTTGCTGAATCCTACAGACTCTCATTTGTTAAAGGTTCACAATGTTCATATCTGGAACTAAAGAAAGGTTTTCAGTTTGGGGACATGAAACACATTTTGAATGGTCTTCACCAGATGTGGTGATTACAGTTACATCTATATCACTGGACTACATATATGTAGTTAAAGCAACAAGCAGCGCTGAACAGCTGTCTGGGGAAGTAGTGGTCATGGCTATTCCTCAGAAAACAATGACATGCAAACTCCTGCAAGTTAGAGCTCACTAATCAAACTCTTTAGTGCTGACAGGCTCTAAACAACCTGGATGAACCAACTTAAACAAGTCATTGGATAGAAACCAGTGGTGGAGAGGAAGTCCCTGAACACAACAATCTATCATAGATAACCCTGACCCACTACTTCTAGTATATTTCTTGTATCTTTGGTTAGTGTGTGAGTATGTCCTTGGTAACTGACTGCTTGCTTAATATAGTCTATCTATCTATCTATCTATCTATCTATCTATCTATCTATCTATCTATCTATCTATCTATCTATCTATCTATCTATCTATCTATCCATCCATCCATCCATCTTGTTTTGAGTGACATCCATTTTCTGAATGTCCTCTGATCTGGTTTCTGAATGTCCTCTGATTGGGTTTCTGAATGTCCTCTGATTGGGTTTCTGAATGTCCAATCATTTCTGAATGTCCTCTGTCTTTCCAACATCTTCATCTAGAGATGACGAGGTGGCTAACCGTAGCACATGCTAGTGCTAGCAATCTAGCTCGTTCTCAATGTCAAAACACTGCTCCAACAGCCACTAGTTGACCATATTCTCCAAAAGAACTACTTCCTGTCCCTGTTCTACTTCCTGTCCCTGTTCTACTTCCTGTCCCTGTTCTACTTCCTGTCCCTGTTGTGCAGGTATCCCAAGTGTCCATGGTCTAGAAGAAGTCTCCCAGCTGATCCTGCCTTGGACTGACCAAAGCTGGAGAAAGAGTTATCAGCTGATGGGATCTTACCGAGCTACTGAGCATGTGCAGCTCCCAACAAAGATAGGATAGAAGGGAGATGTCTCACTCTGGAGATAAAACTAGTGAGATGTCTCACTCTGGAGATAAAACACACAGGGTGAAAACAGGATCTGCAGCAATGTGCAATACTACACAAATATGGTGTTTTTTGAAAATGAAACCATATAAACCTATTCTGGTACAACCTCAAAATAAAATTATGAACCTGAAAATGAGCAGAATATGTGCCCTTTAACGACCGTGGCGGGTTGTTAAGTGCAAGAGCCTAGTTATTTTTTTACAGCCAAGAATCTCCAAACAGCTGGCATTACTCCTCCTCCATCGCTTATACCTGCTTAATAGAGAAGTTATTGTCACGTTGCTATGAGGTAGTATAGGTTGTGGTAGTATCTGAGTCATTTTATGACTACAAGTAAGTACATGTGCAAGGCATCAGACATCCCTAGTCTAACCTGGACTCGGGTTGATAACACCAATAATTTGTTCCTCCAGTGAACTATGGCACAGTTTGTTGAAGACTCCAGCCTCAGGGACTGGGAGGAGATTGGTTCTGGGGGTTTTGGACAAATCTACAAAGCCAGGCATCAGCAGTGGGGCTGTGACGTGGCCATTAAACTGCTTCTTCAGGGCAAGGGGTAAGTGCTTACAAAGGATTTCCTGTTTATAACTACATAAAGTTGTGTGAATTACTCATAATGCAAACACACACACAGGACCGAGAAGTCTTTGCTGCATGAGATCAAGATGATGATGGCAAGCCACCAACCCGTATGTCATGGCCGTCCGAGGGATCTTCAAGGGTCAGACGCCCTCTGGCGGGTCAAGACAGCTTGGTGTGGTCATGGATCTCATGGAGAGAGGATCATTGGCCTCCCTACAGGTGACCAGGGGGGGAACAACTACTTATAGTGAGGAAAATAAGTATTTGAACTTTTACTTTTTGCAAGTTCTTTCAAAAAATATTATGGACAAGGTCTTGAAATTAACATTAGGTATAGAATAAATAAATCTAAAAAAAAACACTTTATTTGTAAAGATAAGAAAAGAAAAAAAATTTGAACACCTGTCTATCAGCTAACATCATATTCCAAACCTTTAGAATGGTTCAAAATGTCCAGGTCCAGCTCCATTTATTATTAACCCTATCTCCACCTGTTTTTATCCATTTAGTGGATCACCTGAAACCATCTTACAGGGAAGCATTGATGGGAATTTCACCCCTGGCCATGCTTTCTTGGGAGAACTGGCTCAAAATGGCTCTGGGGTCAAATACTTATTTTCCTCCTGTATATCTTTTACTTAGAGTAGGAATACTCTGTAAAAAATACTTATGCTACAAGTAAAACCTGTCTTGCATTAACATTACAAAAGTATAGAATAAATAAATATATAATATATTCATTATTAAGAAAAGAAGAAAAACATAAATATAACATCAAATTTATATCAAACCTTTAAGCGGTGGTGAAGGTGTAGGTGTAGCTCACTGTCTCCACTGTTATCCACTCTGTGGATCTGAAACCATCTTACAGGAAGCATTGAGCGGAACTCCACCCTGGCCGCTGGTCTTCAGACTGGCTCACCAAGTGGCTCAGGGTATAAACTTCCTCCACACTTTTGCCCAAACCCGTGCTCCACCAGGACCTGAAGCCCCAAAATGGGTGCTGCTGGACGGCTACTCTCTCAATGCCAAGGTGAGTCCCAGGCTTTGAGGGGAGGCCAGGCCTCATGTTTACTTTATACTTTTACAATAGTTTGCACAGTTTTCAGGCTCCATTTAGTCTGGAGATTAATTGAAGCTTGAAAAACATATTTGTGAACCCAAAAGATACAGACATGGGTTTCCCTTACATATTGCCGCTTGATAATATACAGTAGTAAATAGTGGCGATGGAAACACTTTTAAGATGGACCGTATTCTCGTTTTTGGAACTGTATTATTATTTTTGTATCAATGGCCTTTTTGAATGGGAGAGCTAGGGGCGCTACTATGATAGCATCAACATGAACTTGCAACCCCTCATCACCAGGGTCTCTATTCATGAACTCCTTGAATATCACAAACAGGATTATTGAAAAGGAGCAAGAACCAGCACAGGCTTTGGATATACATGGATTGGATAGCCCCCACCCTATACTCCTGCATCACCTCCAACAATATCTCCCGGGAGATCTGGTCATACGTCTTCTCCAAATCCACAAAACACATGTAGACCGAATTGGCAAACTTGCAAGAATAAAGATCTGGTCC
This sequence comes from Etheostoma perlongum, assembly GCA_026937815.1. Lineage (NCBI taxonomy): Eukaryota > Metazoa > Chordata > Actinopteri > Perciformes > Percidae > Etheostoma > Etheostoma perlongum. The sequence continues at coordinate 1,084,903 of CM049385.1, read as the reverse complement.
ATTGTCCCACCACCAGGACAGAATCTGCATTGTTTCTCTTCAATCTGAGAATCCTAAGACCTTGAGACCAAAGCTCCCCGCTGCAGCTTCAGCAATGGAAGCTTTGAACATTGCCCACTTAGGTTCAATGCCCTCGACCTTCAGGGAAGCCAGAAAGGTCCGCCGGAGGTGTGACTTAAAGATCTCTCAAACAGGGGCCTTCTCAGACGTTCCCAGTTTACCCGCACTACCTGTTTGTCAAGGTCTTTGTCTAACCCAACAGTCTCATGAAGACCAATGTGGAAACCAACCCACAGAGAGAGTTGTGTGGAGCTGATAGTCTTAATTAGCTTTCTAGCAACTCATTTGGCAATGGGTTGAATGTAATGGACGTTCATTAATATCAAAATGTTACGCACTAAAGCTTAATTACAACAGTCATGAACATTCATTAAGACTCCTTCATGTTCATAGCTGGTTTCATGTCTGTCTTCTGCACACCCGTTCAAATGAAGAACCTCTTCTGTCTCCTTCCTCTCTTTGCTAATTCTCTCTGCAGCTTACAGATTTTGGCCTTGCCAGGATTTCCTGCAGCGTCACGCAGGTTTCCAAGGACAGTGGACCAGTAGGAGGGACGTACGCTTACATGCCCCCAGAGGCTTTTAAAGCATCGTACAAACCTACCAGATCCTTTGATATCTACAGGTATGAGAGCATAACCAGCACTCCAATAAAAGTGTTTTATTTATCATATAATAAATAATAACTGGAGACGGGATCACTCCAGCTGCCATGCTAACACATGTTCATTATAGACAGGAAGTCAAAATATCAGTTGCTTAGTCCTTTAACAGGAGAGGGAATTGTTTTCAGGTAGGAGGGATACTAATAGGACTTCATGCACAGATTTCCTATATGACATTAAATATCCTCGTTCTCACATGAGCATTAATTAACAGATGACAACAATCCAGCCAGTGACCAACCAGGGTGTGATTGTTATGATATGGATAATAATCCTGACATGAAACTCTCTCTGTCTGTCTTTCAGTTATGGGATACTCCTTTGGTCCATTGCCACAGGGCAACAACCATATAGGTGTAAGTGACTGTTGTGTCTTGTATTGTGTTTGCATTAATATATATATATATATATCTGTACATAAATATCTGTACATATTTATATTTTCCGTACATTTTGTATATTTTTTGTTCCACTTCAAGTATTCACTTTTTTATTATATCATTTATTTTATATTATTATTAAAATTATTCACTTTAATGTCATTATTACTTACATTGCAATATTTTCACTATTTAATGTCACTTTACTTTACATTGCAATACTGTTATATATTACCACTTTACACTCATTCAGTACTTTTTGCACATTATCTGTTGTCTGCCTGTTGATTGGTTGTTGTTTTGCTTCTTACTGTGGACAAATTGCTGCTGTAACAAGAGAATTTCCCCATTGTAGGATGAATAAAGTATTATCTAACCTAATCTTACACGTGGTGCAGGAACGGCAGGACTCTGTAGGTGTAGATGGAGCTGCCTTACAGCAGACGTCACTGTGGTGCTGCCAGTAATATATGAAATGGATAATTGCAGTGCTTTAAATTTCATATATGTCCAAACAGTTCTTTAGGACAGCATGTCATGTGCTACTGCTACTCAATGTTAGGCCTTATCTAAATGCAGTTCTTTTACATAATCTGTTATTTAACCACAGTTAATTGCTGACATGAGCTAAGGTGGTAAGGTCCATGACTGACGGTAATTGTCAATTTTATGTTAATTTAAGAACAAAATACAATGTTTTTTATGATTATAAAGAGGCTGGTTTACTTCATAGACTCTGTACTCGTGTTATTACATTATCTGGGTCACATGACATTGATGTAGCAAAAGAAGTATCAAGGGATTGAAAAAGTGATAAATACATTTGACTTAAAGAGACAGTTATTTGGTTAATTGTGATTATTTTTGAAACTATTAATTGTACAGTGATTTGGAATTGTTACAGCTTTACTCAATGAAATTTACAACAGCAGGTGGCAGAGTTGTCCCATTTAGCAGATTGAACCTGAACCTTTACATAAGCATCAGTCTAGACCATCTACTCAGGTATTAACACGGTCTCATTTAACCTCAAGACCACTCTGACAGCCTTTCTAATTCTTCCTCCAATGTAGATTCAAGTCCCGAAATAATAGCGTTACTCATCCCAGAAGGAGACCGTCCACCGCTGGATGATATCAAGGGCGATGCTGCCGGGTTGAGAGAGCTGAAAAGACTGATGAAGAGATGCTGGGATCAGGAACCTGAACGAAGGCCCAAAGCCCTTGGTGAGGAAACTACGTCATTCACCTCTGATGCAGTGAATTAACACAGAAAAACAGCTTGTGATGCCGGGCTCTAACGTTACAGTCTTTACTCTATGTTGTGTACAACAGAGTGTACAACTGAGACAGAACAACTGTTCCAGATGCACAAAGATGAACTCAACAAAGCTGTCTATGAAGTGCTGGAGAAACTGGTGAGGAACAAATCTCTTCATTAACACTCAAGTCCCGCTGAGACAGTGTAATATTTAGACAAAATGCAGCAACACAACCGACCTGTCTTACAAAGAAATGTCTTCATAAACCCCACTTACGCACTTTTTACAAAGAGTCTGACATTCACTAATGTTTTCTTATCTTGGATTTGCACTCAAGAGCACTCTTACACACATTTAAGTAATGACAATTTGCTTCAAATAATTGGTTGCTGCATTTTATTTAATTGTGCAGTCATTTACAATTATAATATTGTACTGTAATGTATTTCTGACCATTTGTTGAAAAAACAAATCATGCTATGCAAAGAAACATTAACACTGCAATTTACATGATACATATATAAATGGGTTAAATCTTTTAAAAAGCATTTTTTATTGTTTTGGTGATCACGCTATTTATAGGGTCAAAATGTCTCCGTTGTGTTCGTCCAGACTCAGTAGCTGTTTCCATCCACACGTCTTTATCTGAATTAAGTGATATTGTATGAAAAAAGCATCATGGAAACAGAAAAATGTGAATATCGACTCAAAGGAAATACGTTTGGTCTCATGGGATTTTATCTTGATGATAAATATATAGATATTCGGCTTATGTGATAAACGCTGATGGAAACGTTGCTGAATAATTAATGTCTTAGGTCATGTTATGGTTGCAACCCGCAATAAAATGAAGAAGAAGAAGTTTTAGTTCATTTCCCCAGTATTTCCTCTCTGTCTGCACACATGGGGGGGGCAACAAAGACAAGTGGAAGTGGACAGACGAGGAGACGAGAGACTTTTTGAATTTAATTTACAAACAACATATAACGGCTATTTTAGATAGCAAAAAACTAAGAAAATGGCATAATTTATCAAGGACTCCACAACAAAATGGCCGACAAGGTTAGGACAAGCCGTATCCTGGGGAAAAATGGAAATATAACCATCAGACAGAGACATGTCTCAAAAAAGCTCATTGATGTCACTAGATCAACTAGTCCAATTTGATCATTGTTGGTGGTTGGTAGATTGGGATCCATTTTGTCTAGAAACACTTTTTCCCAAATGGTAATGTTGACATGAGTTTGCTTTGCAAAAATTAATGAAAACACATTAAAATGTCTCAAACCAATCAGATATGCAAAACAGTGTCAAAACAGTGTCATGTGACGTCATCACCAGGTTTTTATCGGCTTTAAAGCCGTTGGATGGAAACACACTTTCACCAGATTTATTACCAGGAGTTTTTTTTTCAAATAATTTGACTGGAAAGTGGATGGAAACTTAGGTAGTGGTGGAATGCAACAAGTTCTTTTGACTTTTTTTTTTCATCTTTGTAAACAAACCAATAATTTTGAACTTTTATTAATTTTACCAATAAATAATTTATACTCCACTATGCTTCTAGTTACCTTACATTACATTTCCTGATCAGTTTTCCCTGCCAAAAACATCTTAATGACCGTCACACGTCTCACCGGTGTAGTATGGTTGCCATAGATACAGTATATATGGGGCACCACCATTACTTCAACGGCTTCCTTGTCTTAAACACCAGGACTTGTTTGTGGTAGTGGACATCTTCTGCTTTTACTAAAGTAAATATGTCTCTGGTTATTTGTACTTTTACTTAAGTACTGAGCTTCAGTACTTCCTCCACCAATGCAATGAACAAGTCATCTGCGACTCCAACAACCATCTCTTGAAGGCGGTCTCCCACTTCCCAGGAGCTGCACAGGAAGTGTCATGTCCTTAAATGGGAATTTGTAGAGTGTTTTCTTATGCTAATTAGGAACATCCTTTGCAACTTCTGGGATTTCAATTACAAAGACGTGAGATTCATCGAAAAATTCTGTTGGTTAAGAACACGTCATGAATCCGAGGTAGACTTCTCTTAGAGACTTTAAGAACATATTTAAGAGACAACTTAGGAAGATATCAGTGAATGAGGCCCATTGTTTTTATCATTGTGTAACTGGCTCTTTCTCTTTCCAGAAACAAAAGGATCCAATCGCTGAGGCTTCAGGTCTGTATTTATAGAATACTCTTGCCTTAGTCCAGACCTTTGATTCACTTCATTTTAATTTATAGTATCAATTCTTAACAAGAGTTATCTCGAGACACTTTGCAGATAGAGTAGGTCTGGACCACACTAGACCACATAATTTACAAGGACCCAACAGTTCTAGTAGTTCCCTCCAGAGCAAGCAACAGTGCGACAGTGGCGAGGAAAAACTCCTTTTAGTTAGAAACCTGGGACAGACCCAGGCTGTTGAGGAGGTGTCTGACGACCGGCTGGGGTTGAGATGAATAGTGGCAATAACAGTCACAGTAAAAGATAATGGAACAGTGACTAAAAAATAGGACACTAAGTTTACTGATTAATCATCTGGCATTGTGACATATCTGTACATACACACCGCCGCCCACTTGAGCTGCAAAGGAAGCTCTGGCCGCCCCGTCAAGGACGCTTGCTAAAACTGATGGGAAGCTTTTGACGCTTTGGCTGCTCTGACGTCGCAGGACAGTCACATCGTATGTTCTTCTGGATCAGCCAGCATGAAGGACGTCTATATTCTGATTGGTTGCTGGTCGTTTGCTGCTAGACTGCGTCATAGCTCATTACCATAAAGTTGACTCAAATTCAACTTTCAAACATGTTCAAACATGGGATGGAAAAAGTGATTGGGAGGAATGGTGGAAGTCGCTGAGGTAGTCAAACAACATCACAGTGGCAAAGCCCCAGGGATTGATGAGATCCATCCAGAAGTGCTGAAATCTCTGGGTTTGGAGGGGGGGGATGTCTTGGTAAGACCAAGCCTCTTCAACATTGCAAGGAGGGGCGTTTTGGTCTTTCCTCAAAGGGAGTGCCCACAAACTAATAATGGATGTTGGCAGATCGGGATGGTGGTTCTTTAGTCTTCAAAAAAGGGTAAATCTGCACTTCTCCATGCCTCCCTGGGGAAAGTTCCTTTTGGTTGGCCCAAGGTGCTGGAAAGGGGTTCGGGGAATCACACTGTCCAGAAATCAGGTTGAAAGGTTAGGAACAAACCTTGGGTTCTGGGGAACAATCGGATTCCGTCCTGGTGGGAACAGATCAGATCTTCACTCTTGCAAGGATCCTGGAGGGAGCCTGGGAGTATGCCTATCCAGTCTATGTGTGTTTTGTAGATCTGCAGAAGGTGTGTGACCGAGATACTGTGGGAGGTGCTGCAGGAGTATGGGGTTAGGGGGTCCCTTCTCAGGGCCATCCAATCTCTGTATGACCAAAGCAGGAGCTGTGTCTGGGTTCTCGGTGGGAAGTCAGACTCGTTTCAGGTGAGGGTTGGCCTCCGCCAGGGCTGCGCTTTGTCACCAATCCTGTTTGTAGTATTTATGGACAGGACATCGAGGTAGTCGGGGTGGGGGGGGTTAGAGTTTGGTGGGCTCAGGATCTCATCACTGCTTTTTGCAAATGATGTGGTCCTGATGGCATCATTGGACATTGACCTTTAGCAATCACTGGATTGGTTCGCAGCTGAGTGTGAAGTTAGCTATGTTTCAGCTCCCATGGGCTTTTGTTCAGTCTGCTTTTAGGAAAGCTGCATGTGTCTGACACATGAAAAATATCAACACCGGACCAGGGTACAGCTGTCCACCGAACGGATGGGAAACAGTCAGAGCCTCCTGGAGGGTGCTGGCGACTCCGTTTCCTGTGCTTTCTTTCTACCAGCACCTTACTAGCTAATTAATTAGCCTGAGTTAAACGCTGGCTATCCATTAACAGCAGGGAGTGGCTTGTAACAGAGTGAACAATGTAATTTATCCTCCTTGGATTAATGAAATATGACTTCTTCATCTTCTAGTGGAGGGGATCCAACAGCCCCTGAGAAGACTGAACCTGCATGCTGGTCCACAACAGAGAGTGGACCCTGTCAGGTATGGACATACAACAAGAGCTCAAACTCTGCAAGGGCCTCTAATTCTTGTCCTTCAGCTGAAGAACTTCTTGTTTCTTTTCAGAGGAGAGAATAGGCCTGAGTTAGGAAACAGAGAAGTTTTGAATGGAATCATAAAACTATCATTCATATTGTAGTCCTGTTAGCAGCATGGCTCTAGAGATAGTTATATCGGTCCACCGCTTTGTTCCAGTCTCAAATATCTCAACAACTACTAAATGTGTTAAGATCATATCTCCTTCTGACATTTATTCTCCAGAGGATCCATCCATCCTCTGAGTGTTCCTCTGGCATCACCAGCAGGTTCAACATCTTATCATCTATTGGATGGATTGTAATGAAATGTGGTTCAGACATTAATGTTCTCCATGTGATGAATTGTAGTAATTCTGACTTTCTGTCTAGCGCCATCATCAGGTCAATTTAAAAGTATTTATCCCATGAATCACCTTTTCTTTATTATAGATTAGGTATTATATTACCTAATCATTATTATAGATTAGGTATTATATTACCTAATCATTATTATAAATTAGGTATTATATTATCTAATCATTATTATAGATTAGGTATTATATTATCTAATCATTATTATAGATTAGGTATTATATTACCTAATCATTATTATAGATTAGGTATTATATTACCTAATCATTATTATAGATTAGGTATTATATTATCTAATCATTATTATAATCATTATTATAGATTATATTATATTACCTAATCATTATTATAGATTAAGTATTATATTACCTAATCATTATTATAGATTAGGTATTATATTAAATCATTATTATAGATTAGGTATATATTACCTAATCATTATTATAGATTAAGTAGGTTTATATTATCTAATCATTATTATAGATTAAGGTATTATATTACCTAATCATTATTATAGATTAATAATCATTATTATAGATTAGGTATTATATTACCTAATCATTATTATAGATTAGGTATTATATTACCTAATCATTATTATAGATTAGGTATTATATTACCTAATCATTATTATAGATTAGGTATTATAGATTAGGTATTATATTACCTAATCATTATTATAGATTAGGTTATTTACCTAATCATTATTATAGATTAGGTATATATTACTAATCATTATTATAGATTAGGTATTATATTACCTAATCATTATTATAGATTAGGTATTATATTACCTAATCATATTATAGATTAGGTATTATATTACCTAATCATTATTATAGATTAGGTCTATATAGATAAACCCCAGGCACGTTAATGATTAGAGTAGATGTAGAAATGTCATGTTAATGAATGTGTTTACTGCTGTTGCCAGGCAGCCTGCTTTTCTTTACCTCTAACTCGACTTCTTCTCTACTACTACTACAAACTGAGGACTCTGCATCATGTCTAACAGCAGTTAGGACTCATGTTGGATAGAAAATTCATTCTGACTGTGTTTCTTCCTCCAGGGCGACGATGCGTGATCTGATGAGATGTAAGTGTTAGTTTCTCCCTAAATACACAGCTGATAGTTTTTAATCAGTAGAACATTACTAGTTAAGTTTCCATCCACGTGTCCATCGAATTATCTGAAGTTCAAAAACCTCCTGAGAATAAATCTGGTGAAAGTGTGTTTCCATCCAACGGCTTTAACAAACTCCACTTAAAACCTTCTGATGAGTCTGATGATAAACAAGGATGCTGCGCCATCGTGTGTGTGTGTGTGTGTGAGAGAGTGTGTGCGTGTGTGTGAGCAGAGAGAGTGTGTGTGTGTGTGTGTGTGTGTGTGTGTGTGTGTGTGTGTGTGTGTGTGTGTGTGTGTGTGTGAGAGTGTGTGTGTGTGTTTGTGTGAGATGTGTGTGTGTGTGTGTGTGTGAGAGCTTGTGTGTGTGTTTGTGTGTGTGTGAAGACTATGTGTGATAATTGTGTGTTGTGTTTGTGTGTCTGTGTTGTTATTTGTGTGTTGTAACAACAAAATGTGTCATGTGTTGTGTGAAATTGTGTGT
>CM049385.1:1068947-1071447 GCA_026937815.1 Etheostoma perlongum | reverse complement strand
TTATTTTAATTTTATTTTTGAGCATATAATTGGCATATAGCCTACTGTATAGGGCTGGGGGATATGGCCTAAAAATAAATAAACAGATTAAAAAGAAAATAAATCTGATTGTGAGAGTCATTTGGTTTTATGTTAATTATTTGTTGCTGTGAAATCTCCCGCCACCAGAGGTAGCCATGGCAACGTCTATTTGGCTGTGACAGAGAATAGAAAGCCTTTACTGTCATTATACACAGTCCAGTACCTAATCTCAACGAGACGGAAGCAAAACCTTTACAGTGTCAACACCAAATATAAAAATATAAAATGCAAAAAAGAGAGAGCAACTCTCTCTCTCTCTCTCTCTCTCTCTCTCAGGTCTACACCAAGCTGCTTGGACATGTCCCCGTAGACCTTTCCAGCCTTGTGGAGGTGGACAATTTAGTCTCCAGTGTCTTTGGACAGCTCTTTGGTCTTGGCCATGTTAGTAGTTGGATTCTTACTGATTGTATGGGGTGGACAGGTGTCTTTATGCAGCTAACGACCTCAAACAGGTGCATCTAATTTAGGATAATAAATGGAGTGGAGGTGGACATTTTGAAGGCAGACTAACAGGTCTTTGAGGGTCAGAATTCTAGCTGATAGACAGGTGTTCAAATACTTATTTGCAGCTGTATCATACAAATAAATAGTTACAAAATCATACATTGTGATTTCTGGATTTTTGTTTTAGATTATGTCTCTCACAGTGGACATGCACCTACGATGACAATATCAGACCCCTCCATGATTTCTGTGTGGGAGAACTTGCAAAATATTTATATTTTACTCACTGTATATATATAGCCTATATCTATAAACAAATATATAGATATATATCTATATATATCCACACATACTGTATGTATGGATACTTTTTAAATGATTGTCTTGCTACTGGATGCCTAAAATTTCCTTCGGGATGAATAAAGTATCTATCTATCCATCTATCTATCCATCTATCTATCTATCTATCTATCTATCTATCTATCTATCTATCTATCTATCTATCTATCTATCTATATATGAGAGAAAGAGAGAGAGTGAATACATTTTGATAAAGTCTTTTATTTCTTAGAGTAGTGTAACTTTCATGCTTATTATGTGTACACTTAACAACTGTTTTGTCCAGTTGCTGCTAGTTAACACAGAAGTGGTGGAGTGTCAGTTTCAAGGCCCTCTCAAAGAACATGTCGTTCCAGGCTCTGCACCTTGAAACTAACAACTCTGTAGCATAATGAACCTAATCTCTGTTTTCCTCACCCTTGTGTGTGTGTGTGTGAATAAAAAGACTGAGCTACAGAGAGAATGTTGAAGATCGTCAGGGAAGTGCTGGTGGAAGGCTGCTCTTATCTGCTCTTCCCTTTTGTGGCAAAAGTCTATAAACTGCTCACTACCTTCTTGGTTAATTTAAATTTAAAGTTAATTTAATAAGTATTTTTCTCTTTGGTGTGTTTTATTTTGAAAGTCTCAACCGGATGATATGTGTGGTGTTTTCTGTAATTTATCACGTTTGATTCAAAAATAAAAAAAAAAAATATTAAAATAATCTTAATTTAATAAGTGTATTTCTCTTTGTGGTGTTTTATTTTGAAAGTCTCAACCGGATGATATGTGTGGTGTTTTGTGTAATTTATCACATGTTTGATTCAAAAAAAAAAAAAAAAAAAAATAATCTTAATTTAATAAGCATTTTCTCTTTGTGGTGTTTTATTTTGAAAGTCTCAACCGGATGTTATGTGTGGTGTTTTGTGTAATTTATCACATGTGTGATTAAAAAAATTAAAATTAAAATAATCTTAATTGAATACGTGTATTTCTCGTTGCGGTGTTTTATTTTGAAAGTGTCGAGAGGAAGTGTGTGTAACCGTGTTACTGTGTAACTTGACACCGTGTGCTCATTCTGCAGAAAGCAGCGGAGAGAATGAGGCAGTCACGCAGAGGAGGGAAAACCTGGACCAGCGTCAACTGGCGTTACGTCCAACAAAGTCCCAAAGTCCTAAAAACACGTACGTTGTTACGTTAGTTCTGTCGGGGACTAAACTACAACCTTCTACATCTGGAAGATAACTATCCTGGGATATAAAACTCGACTTTTCTGGAGTATCAACGCAAGGAATAACGTTGCTTTACTGTGCCAGCTCTTCGGAGTTTTCCTACGAACTGCCACCGTGGTCCGCTACGTTTCAGGGGGGTACAAAGTCTCAGCTGGACTTTCCTAAGAAAGGTGAGTCTTACGTAACGTAAGGGGACCAGATGTCTCAGACAAAATCCGGGGACATTTTCTGCTCAGAAGCGTTTATATCTCCAAAAAACGTCATGTTTTTAATGTTTTTAAAACTTCAAACGGGGACACTAGACCTAGAGCTGAGTATCAGATACAATATAAACTATTGAGGAAAGATGTTCCTTTGACATTGATGCAGTATGAAACGAGATCGCTGCAGTCGGCAGCAGAGAAACAAGCTACAATGGAAGTTAA
>CM049385.1:1061447-1066447 GCA_026937815.1 Etheostoma perlongum | reverse complement strand
CCGTCACAGAGACACCTGTCTCTCTCTCTCTATTTGTGTGTGTGTGTGTGTCTCTCTCTCTCTTTTGTGTGTGTGTGTGTGTGTGTGTGTGTGTGTGTGTGTGTGTGTGTGTGTGTGTGTGTGTGTATTTAAAGCTCTATCTCTGCAGGGATCCATCCCATAATGTTGTCAGACCCAATAATAATCTGAGGTTGTCAGCGGCAACAACAGAAGTTATTCTTGAAACCGGATTAGACTCTGTGAGGAACTAGAAAGGGTCCGGGTCTGATGAGTGGATCCAGGACTGGATTTGGGGCCGATGAGATCACGAGGACGTCGTAGTGTGTTCCTCTAATCTGACACAGGGCCCCTGGACCAGGTCCCGGTTCGGTCTAGACTCCAGAACTACTGAGTTAAGGTGATAAAAAGATGGAGGTTTCCCTTCAAATCATAGTTTTTTGTCGCTTTTGCAACTTTTTAGTCATTGTTGTTTTTCACTGGTTTAAAAAAAAAAACTTTTTTGTCGTATTTTCCCGACTTTTTTGCAACTTTTTAGTCACTTTTTTGCAAATTTTCTGTCACATTTTTGTGTATTTTTATGACTTATTTGAATGCTTTCTTACAACTGTTTTCTAACCCGAGAACGTAAAGGCCGTTAAGTTACGCCTTTCCTTCCTTATTCAGGCCTTTAGGTCAAGGTTGGGCTACTGTGTGTGTGTGTGTGTGTGTGTGTGTGTGTGTGTGTGTGTGTGTGTGTGTGTGTGTGTGTGTGTGTGTGTGTGTGTGTGTGTGTGTGTGTGTGTGTGTGTGTGTGTGTGTGTGTGTGTGTGTGTGTGTGTGTGTGTGTGTGTGTGTGTGTGTGTGTGTGTGTGTTTAGCGTTGCCGTGACCCCCCTGATATTCACACTATTACACATGTCGCTCTTCTTCTTCTTCTTCTTCTTCTTCTTCTTCGGTCCAAACTCAAAGCCTGTCTGTTAGTCGGGCTTTTAATACGTAGCAGTGGTGGGACACCTTCATTCTCCTGTTGCTAGGCAACCTTTTCTGATTTTACTGTTTTCTATGTTTAAGTTTTTCTATTGCGTGATGTGTTTTACTCTTGGTTTCTGATGCTAAGCTCGTTGGAACCTGCTGGTTGCTGTAAAGAGATGAATGAATACATTCTGATTGATCGGAGTTAGCAGCCAGCAGTGAACCAACTTCGTTAACACTAGTGTTATAGCATCTTAGATTAGCATCTTAGATTAGCATCTTACATTAGCATCTTACATTAGCATTTAGATTTTTCTATTAGCATCTTAGATTAGCATCTTAGATTAGCATTTTAGATTAGCATCTTACATTAGCATCTTACATTAGCATCTTAGATTGCTGTACATTAGCATCTTAGATTAGCATCTTAGATTAGCATTTTAGATTAGCATCTTACATTAGCATCTTACATTAGCATCTTAGATTAGCGTCCTACATTAGCATCTTAGATTAGCATCTTAGATTAGCATTTTAGATTAGCATCTTACATTAGCATCTTACATTAGCATCTTAGATTAGCGTCCTACATTAGCATCTTAGATTAGCATTTTAGATTAGCATGTTAGATTAGCATTTTAGACTAGCATCTTAGATTAGCATCTTACATTAGCATCTTACATTAGCATCTTAGATTAGCGTCCTACATTAGCATCTTAGATTAGCATCTTAGATTAGCATTTTAGATTAGCATCTTACATTAGCATCTTACATTAGCATCTTAGATTAGCGTCCTACATTAGCATCTTAGATTAGCATCTTAGATTAGCATTTTAGATTAGCATCTTACATTAGCATCTTACATTAGCATCTTAGATTAGCACATTAGCATCTTAGATTAGCATCTTAGATTAGCATTTTAGATTAGCATCTTACATTAGCATCTTACATTAGCATCTTAGATTAGCGTCCTACATTAGCATCTTAGATTAGCATTTTAGATTAGCATGTTAGATTAGCATTTTAGACTAGCATCTTAGATTAGCATCTTAGACTAGCATCTTAGATTAGCATTAAAGATTAGCATCTTAGATTAGCATCTTAGACTAGCATCTTAGATTAGCATCTTAGACTAGCATCTTAGATTAGCATTAAAGATTAGCATTTTAGATTAGCATCTTAGACTAGCATCTTAGATTAGCATTTTAGATTAGCATCTTAGATTAGCATTTTAGACTAGCATCTGAGATTAGCATTTTAGATTAGCATGTTAGATTAGCATCTTAGACTAGCATTTTAGATTAGTATCTTAGACTAGCATCTTAGATTAGCATTAAAGATTAGCATCTTAGATTAGCATCTTAGATTAGCATTTTAGATTAGCATCTGAGATTAGCATCTTAGATTAGCATCTTACATGCTACTCGTCTCAGTGACGATGCGGGACATATCGGGCGGTGACAGTCTGAATAATTCGTGTCTTTCCTTTCTGACACCTTCACCTTTGGTGGATGAACTGATGTCTTTTTTTTTTTCTCGTTGTCTTTTCAGCCCTGAACCCCCCGCCCCTGGCTGACCCCCCCACCCATAGCTCTGCAGACTTGGAGGAAATCACACACGGAGGATTTTATTTTGAAGCCGCTGCGTCTGGAGCCGTCCGCTGAGCGTCAGAGACGGGAAGTGTCTCGCCGGAGACGGGTCTCTGTCTCCAGCGCTAAGCATGCAGCTCTGAGGGAGGATTTTAAATAAAGTTGGTTCAAACGCGAGGAGGCGGGGGCGGCGGCGAGGGGGGGAGCATGGGGAAGGAGCAGGATCTGCTGCAGGCGGTGAAGTCCGGAGACCTGCCGTCCACCCAGAAGCTGCTGTCCAAACTCAAAGCCAACAGGAACAGTAAGTACTCCCCAAACCACGGGCTTTTATTCTGAAAATATTACTGATAACCTATCAGCAGCTGGGATTGTTCACGTTTGGTTCAAATGTTCCGACGCACGAGGAGTTGGGCTGTCATCAAAATCACAATGTGGACTTTCAAAATAAAACACGACAAAGAGAAATATACGTATTAAATTAAGATTATTTTTATTTTTTTCTTCTTGAATCAACCATGTGATAAATTACACGAAACAACACACATAACATCCGGCCGAGACTTTCAAAATAAAACAAAGAATCCCGACAAAAACTTCACTTAGTTAATCACGCGAGTCATTTTAAAAGCCAGAATAACTTATTAATATTCATTTTAGCCAATTCCAAAGACCGCTGTTTGCTAGTGGCGCACAGTTCATCGCAATATGGACTAGTGCAATATCCGAATCACGGGGGGGGGCAATATTTGCAGAGACGTCCCGGTCTACACGTCCTCTCCTATAGAAAATTTCTCAACATTTCTAAAAACTCCATATTTTTGTTGTACTTCACATTGCTGCAGATCCTGTTTTCACCCTGTGTGTTTAGGTCTCTGTTTTATCTCCAGAGTGAGACATCTCTCTAGTTTTATCTCCAGAGTGAGACATCTCACTAGTTTTATCTCCAGAGTGAGACATCTCACTAGTTTTATCTCCAGAGTGAGACATCTCACTAGTTTTATCTCCAGAGTGAGACATCTCTCTAGTTTTATCTCCAGAGTGAGACATCTCTCTAGTTTTATCTCCAGAGTGAGACATCTCACTAGTTTTATCTCCAGAGTGAGACATCTCTCTAGTTTTATCTCCAGAGTGAGACATCTCTCTAGTTTTATCTCCAGAGTGAGACATCTCTCTAGTTTTATCTCCAGAGTGAGACATCTCCCTTCTATCCTATCTTTGTTGGGAGCTGCACATGCTCAGTAGCTCGGTAAGATCATCAGCTAGATAACTCTTTCTCCAGCTTTGGTCAGGAGGCAGGATCAGCTGGGAGACTTCTTCTAGACTAGGGACACTTGTGGAATACCTGCACAACAGGGACAAGAAGAAGAACAGGGACAGGAAGTAGACCAGGGACAGGAAGTAGAACAGGGACAGGAAGTAGTTCTTTTGGAGATTTCTGGTCCACTAGTGGCTGTTGGAGCAGTGTTTTCCATTGAGAACGAGCTAGCATGCTACGGTTAGCCAGTGACCTCGAAAGCCGTCTAGTGGACAGCTCACCCGAGACTGAAGACAGAGGACACTCAGAAACAGTTGTTGGACAGCAGAGGACATTCACCCAGAGGACATGAAAACCAGACAGAGGACATTCAGAGACCGGATGAGAGGACATTCAGAAACCAGATGAGAGGACATTCAGAGACCGGATCTCACTCCAAAGTGTGTATGTGTGTTGAAGCACCAGAGACAGAAAATAACCCCCAAACCCCAGAGAAAGAGATTTATTTTATTGTCCTAATCTGGGTCCTTTAAGCGTCCCACGGAGACAGCGTCCCTGCGTCCACTAAAGGAGTTCCCGGGACTAGATGAAGTGTAACTGCACAGAAACATCTCACTCATTAACGTTGGAGAACGCCTCAGAAGCTGAGTGAGTTAGCTGGAATGTAATGCAGCGGGACAGTGACAGTGTCCCGTCCCCCCCCCCCCCCCCCCCCCCCCCGTCCCCCTTCTATAATTCCTGTTAATCTGGCGGCGCACCATCTGGGGACGCCTTGTGGTTCGGGTGCTAGCAGATCGTGGAGCGGCAGATGTTAGGAGGACCTGATAATCACAGGAAATCACAGCAAATGGCCCCAGATACGCATGGAGGGGGTCATGTGACCGTCTGCAGGAAGTAACTAGTAACTATAGTAACTAAAGCTGTCAGATCAATGTAGCGGAGTAACTAAAGTAACTAGTACAAGTACCTCAACATGTGGACTGAAGTACAGTACTGGAGTATATGTACTTATTTACAATCTAGCGCTGTGTGTGTGTGTGTGTGTGTCTCTGTCAGTGTGTGTCTTTCTCTGTGTGTCTGTCTGTCTCTTTGTGTGTGTGTGTGTGTGTATATATCTGTGTGTGTGTGTGTCTGTATATCTGTGTGTGTTTGTGTATATCTGTGTGTGTGTGTGTGTGTGTGTGTGTGTCTTTCTGTGTGTGTCTGTCT
>CM049385.1:1046447-1056447 GCA_026937815.1 Etheostoma perlongum | reverse complement strand
CAGCATATCTCCACCAGACTCCATGTAAATAATCACTACTTTTAGCGTGTATAGAGCAGCATATCTCCACCAGACTCCATGTAAATAATCACTTATCATATACATAACCACCGTGAGCATGCTGTATTTTATTTTGAAAATTAACGGGCTGTTTTATTTGGTTTAATAGCTCGACTTCCTGTCCCACACTACATGCTGTGTGCTGAGTTAGCGTGCAGCTCTCCGGCGTCCTAAAGTAGAAGCTCTGTGTATCGGCTCCGGAGGGCTGGGCACCGCCGGAGCTGGGACGGAGTTAGGACGCAGTCGGTGGAAATACACACATTGACTTTAATGGAAATACACACATTGACTTTAATAGAAATACACACATTGACTTGAATGGAAACGTGATGACTGAATGAATTTGGGGGTTAGTCCCTCTGCTGTCTCCCAGTCTGACCAGTACAGTGTGAATGGGTTTTTCCAGCTGGATAAACACTTCTCTGTTTCCTCATTAGACTGTGTTGACCTGCAAACAGCAACCTACAGGCACCAACCCCCCCCCAAAAACCCTACTGTTCGGCACGCATGGGAACCGCGGAGTTATTATTAAACATCATGGTGTAAAATACCGTTTCACTGCCGCTGTTAAGTAAACGGTGCACAGCAGAGACAAGTGCAAGTGTGTGTGTGTGTGTGTGTGTGTGTGTGTGTGTGTGTGTGTGTGTGTGTGTGTGTGTGTGTGTGTGTGTGTGTCAGTCAGATGGTGGCTCTTCTGATAGGTCAGTGAGTAAAGCTATTCCATATTAAACACACATACAGACACACATTAAGATTTCTGCACATTAAACACATGTAGTTTATAATCTGATGTTAATTATAAAGTAACCTAGCAACAATATAACGGGTCCAGCTGCAGGACTTTAACTTAACTTGTTCTACAGTGTAGTATTAGTACTTCTACTGCAGTAAAGCATCAGAATACTTCTTCCAGCACTGGTTGCAGCTCGAGGAATTTGCAGAGAGTCTCTCTCTCTCTCTTGATCTCTTGAGGAAAGTTGAACGTCTCGCGGTAACGCCGCCACAAAGAATGCAGCGAGAGAAGGAAGAGGAAGGCAGAGTTTGTCTCGGCCTGAAAGAGAATCTGAAATCCAGCGGCTAAAATTAGGCTGCGAGTATCAGATGTGTGATTACCCGTCTGCAGGAGACGCCTCACACTTCTCAACGGGGCCGCTATGCCTGCTCCTCTCCTCTCATTGTGGTGCAGCGGCGTGCAGACGAGCAGCCGCCGCTCGCCACCTCATAGAACAAACTGGCCGTGGTCCTAGCACACAGCACGCTGCAGTCAGTTTGAGAAACAATGTCATTGTTTTGACCCAAAGCTGTGGTGAATATGTCCCGATTATCCATCCTTCCATCCATCCATCTTCGTCCTCTTATCCAATATCGGGTCTCGGCAGGGGACCCCAAACTTCCCTTTCCCGAGCCACATTAACCAGCTCCGACTGGGGGATCCCGAGGCGTTCCCAGGCCAGGCAGCATATCTCCACCAGACTCCATGTAAATTATCACTACTTTTAGCGTGTATAGAGCAGCATATCTCCACCAGACTCCATGTAAATAATCACTACTTTTAGCGTGTATAGAGCAGCATATCTCCACCAGACTCCATGTAAATAATCACTACTTTTAGCGTGTATAGAGCAGCATATCTCACCAGACTCCATGTAAATAATCACTACTTTTAGCGTGTATAGAGCAGCATATCTCCACCAGACTCCATGTAAATAATCACTACTTTTAGCGTGTATAGAGCAGCATATCTCCACCAGACTCCATGTAAATAATCACTACTTTTAGCGTGTATAGAGCAGCATATCTCCACCAGACTCCATGTCACTACTTTTAGCAGACTCCATCAGACTCCATGTAAATAATCACTACTTTTAGCGTATATAGAGCAGCATATCTCCACCAGACTCCATGTAAATAATCACTACTTTTAGCATGTATAGAGCAGCATATCTCCATCAGACTCCATGTAAATAATCACTACTTTTAGCGTGTATAGAGCAGCTTATCTCCACCAGACTCCATGTAAATAATCACTACTTTTAGCATGTATAGAGCAGCATATCTCCACCAGACTCCATGTAAATAATCACTACTTTTAGCGTGTATAGAGCAGCATATCTCCACCAGACTCCATGTATATAATCACTACTTTTAGCATGTATAGAGCAGCATATCTCCATCAGACTCCATGTAAATAATCACTACTTTTAGCGTGTATAGAGCAGCATATCTCCACCAGACTCCATGTAAATAATCACTACTTTTAGCATGTATAGAGCAGCATATCTCCACCAGACTCCATGTAAATAATCACTACCATAGAGCAGCATATCTCCACCAGACTCCATGTAAATAATCACTACTTTTAGCGTGTATAGAGCAGCATATCTCCACCAGACTCCATGTAAATAATCACTACTTTTAATAGAGCAGCATATCTCCACCAGACTCCATGTAAATAATCACTACTTTTAGTGTGTATAGAGCAGCATATCTCCACCAGACTCCATGTAAATAATCACTACTTTTAGCGTGTATAGAGAAGCATATCTCCACCAGACTCCATGTAAATAATCACTACTTTTAGCATGTATAGAGCAGCATATCTCCATCAGACTCCATGTAAATAATCACTACTTTTAGCGTGTATAGAGCAGCGTATCTCCACCAGACTCCATGTAAATAATCACTACTTTTAGCATGTATAGAGCAGCATATCTCCACCAGACTCCATGTAAATAATCACTACTTTTAGCGTGTATAGAGCAGCATATCTCCACCAGACTCCATGTAAATAATCACTACTTTTAGCATGTATAGAGCAGCATGTCTCCATCAGACTCCATGTAAATAATCACTACTTTTAGCGTATATAGAACAGCATATCTCCACCAGACTCCATGTAAATAATCACTACTTTTAGCATGTATAGAGCAGCATATCTCCATCAGACTCCATGTAAATAATCACTACTTTTAGTGTGTATAGAGCAGCATATCTCCACCAGACTCCATGTAAATAATCACTACTTTTAGCGTGTATAGAGCAGCGTATCTCCACCAGACTCCATGTAAATAATCACTACTTTTAGCATGTATAGAGCAGCAAATCTCCACCAGACTCCATGTAAATAATCACATGCTATTTCTTATGTTGAAATCAAAGGTCAAATGACCAGAGTTTAGTGAAGGCCACACCTGTTGCATTGTGGGAAGAAGGTATTCAGCGAGATTGAGAACGTAGCTGCAGAGGAAAATGTACGGGCTTAAACTAAGATTTGCACGGTCCAAGAGGCGCACACGGTAATTGTGCTTTTGTATTTCAGCCTTGTTATATTTGTTGAATATTTGTTGTAATTTCTTTGTATTTAATGCACTTTCTGCACTGTTGTGATGCTAACATTGTGGGGCCCGTCTAGTTAAAGAAACGCGTGTAAGAGGTTGTAAAATGACTGAAAGTATATTTGACTCATTATATTTCATGTGTTTATTTCCTTTGTAGTTTTCACGGTGTCTTGTGGATGGAAATGTGGAAATAAATGTTAAAAAGACACCTGTATGATGCGTGGCCGTGTTCAGTTGGACCGGTGTAGTTACACTGAGTCTGTCAGCAGCATAACAGCCTTTAGTGAAGGTAAATACAAGCTGCAAGCACTCTACTAACTCACACTGTCGCTTGCTTCTCCGCTGCCGACTGCAGCCATCTTGTTAAATACCGGACCACCGTCACCGATGGTTGTTCCCATCGGCCCCTCAGACACAACCACGTCCAGGTTGACCCAAACGGTGGTTCCTTTACCTGGAAATGCCTGCACGGGGAGGGCTGCAGTGTCCCAGTTGCTAGGTTACTAGCTGCTGTCGTCAGAGTGACCACGTTGACTGATGTGCTGCAGTGTTTACTATCAGGGGTCTCAGGGGGTCAAAGGTCAGCGTGCAGGGGAGGATGGGATCCTGGATCCCCCCCCCCCCCCATCAGGGCTTTGAAGTCTGTAAGATCTCGGGATAACTCAGCAGGCGTCCCCCCCCCCCGGGGTCCCGGCGCTGCTTTGATTATGACCTGGATTTCATAATGAATGGGAATTAATTAATTAATTAATTATTATTTTAATCTGAACTCAGACACAAACTCACGTAACACGGAAACTGCCTCTGCTCATTAAAGTCTTATTATAATTGTATATACATATATCTGGAAGGATGGCGTTGCGTTGTGTGTGTGTGTGTGTGTGTGTGTGTGTGTGTGTGTGAGTGCATGTGTCTCTGCGCTTGTGTGTGTGTCTGTCTGTGTGTGTTTGTCTGTCTCTGTGTGTGTGTGTCAGTGTGTGTGTGTGTGTCTGTCTGTGTGTGTTTGTCTGTCTGTGTGTGTTGTCTGTCTGTGTGTGTGCATGTGTGTGTGTGTGTGTGTGTGTGTGTGTGTGTGTGTGTGTGTGTGTGTGTGTGTGTGTGTGTGTGTGTGTGTGTGTGTGTGTAACCTGGCCGTGACTCTGCCAGAGCAACAGGAAGTGGAGGAGGTGTGTGTGTGTGTCTCTGTGTGTGTGTGTGTGTGTGTGTGTGTGTGTGTTGATGGAGGCTCTTGAGGCGTGGAGCCGCTCTCAGAAACAAAGCCAGGACTTCAGGGCCTCCTCTCCACTTCCTGTCCCAACGCTATTGTTCACCAGAAGGACACACAACCCCTTCTAATCATGTGTGTGTTGTGTGTTCCAGAGCTGCTGGGCTCCACCAAGAGACTGAATGTCAACTACCAGGACTCAGACGGGTGAGTGATGAGAAACCACGCTACGAACAACTTTATGGTCTGGGACGAGGCCTCAACATGCAGACGGTTACGTGTGTGTGTGTGTGTGTGTGTGTGTGTGTGTGTGTGTGTGTGTGTGTGTGTGTGTGTGTGTGTGTGTGTGTGTGTGTGTGTGTGTGTGTGTGTGTGTGTGTGTGTGTGTGGCCTTTTATTGTGGCCAGCCTAAGGCACACCTGTGCAATAATCATGCTGTCTGATAGGTGGGGTGCAGCAAAATCTGAATTTGAATCGCGATTCAAGCTCTACCGAAATCAATTCATATTGTTTTTAATCTTTTTTTATTGTTTGCCTACTGCAATCACAGGATGGATGGATGGATGGATGGATGGATGGAGATGGATGGATGGATGGATGGATGGATGGACACACTTTATTAAACCCCAAGGGGAATTTCAATATACACATACAGTGTGTGTTTGTGTGTGTGTGTGTGTAAACATGGGAAAAGTAACTACATTTACATATTGTTAATATGACAATATATTGACTCAAATCGTGAAAAATATGAAATACTAAAATATGAATCGTGACATTTTCTGAACCGTACCCCCCTACTGTCTAATCAGCGTCTTGAGATGAGGTGGATGGACTACCTCGGCAAAGGAGAAGTGCTCACTAACACAGATTTAGACAGATTAGGGAATAATATAATGTGATATACAGTGAGGAAAATGAAAAAAGGTCCACTGTTGGAGCAATCATTAGAAAATGGAAGAAGCTTAACATGACTGTCCATCTCCCTCGGACTGGGGCTCCATGCAAGATCTCACCTCTGGGGTCTCAATGATCCTAAGAAAGGTTTCCAGCAGTCAGCCCAGAACTACCCCCCCCTGGTCAATGACCTGAAAAGAGCTGGGACCATCGAGATCCAAGGTTACTGTTGGTAATACACTAAGACGTCATGGTTTGAAATCATGCATGGCACGGAAGGTTCCCCTGCTTAAACCAGCACATGTCAAGGCCGTCTTAAGTTTGCCAATGACCATTTGGATGATCCAGAGGAGTCATGGGAGAAAGTCATGTGGTCAGATGAGACCAAAATAGAACTTTTTGGTCATAATTCCACTAACCGTGTTTGGAGGAAGAAGAATGATGAGGACCATCCCAAGAACACCATCCCTACTGTGAAGCATGGGGGGGTAGCATCATACTTTGGGGGTGTTTCTCTGAACATGGGACAGGGCGACTGCACTGTATTAAGGAGAGGAGGACCGGGGCCATGTATTGGGAGATTTTGGGGAACAACCTCCTTCCCTCAGAGCATTGAAGATGGGTTGAGGCTGGGTCTTCCAACATGACAATGACCCAAAAGCACACAGCCAGGAGAACCAAGGAGGGGCTCTGGAAGAAGCAGATCAAGGTTCTGGGGGGGCCTAGCCAGTCTCCAGACCTAAACCCAATAGAGAATCTTTGGAGGGAGCTCAAACTCCGTGTTTCTCAGCAACAGCCCAGAAACCTGACCTTTCTTAGGATCATTGAGACCCCACGAGGTGAGATCTTGCATGGAGCCCCAGTCCGAGGGAGATTGACAGTCATGTTTAGCTTCTTCCATTTTCTAATGATTGCTCCAACAGTGGACCTTTTTTTCACCAGCTGCTTGGACATGTCCCCGGTCCTTTCCAGCCTTGTGGAGGTGGACAATTTAGTCTCTAGTGTCTTTGGACAGTTCTTTGGTCTTGGCCATGTTAGTAGTTGGATTCTTACTGATTGTATGGGGTGGACAGGTGTCTTTATGCAGCTAACGACCTCAAACAGGTGCATCTAATTTAGGATAATAAATGGAGTGGAGGTGGACATTTTGAAGGCAGACTAACAGGTCTTTTGAGGGTCAGAATTCTAGCTGATAGACAGGTGTTCAAATACTTATTTGCAGCTGTATCATACAAATAAATAGTAAAAAAATCATACATTGTGATTTCTGGATATTTTTTTTAGATTATGTCTCTCCCAGTGGACATGCACCTACGAGGACAATTTCAGACCCCTCCATGATTTCTAAGTGGGAGAACTTGCAAAATAGCAGCGTGTTCAAATACATATTATACTCACTGTAGGAATGAACAATATTTGAGAGAAATAGAAAGTCTTGAAAAATAGGGACAAAAGCCAAAGTGTTGATTTCATGAGTGTGTTTCAGTGTATAGGTAATGTACAGGTGTAATGTAACCTACAGGACAGATGTTGTGGTGCATTGGGGGGAGTCACAGGGAACAGTAAAAGTGTGTTTTTATATTTCAAAGCTGTAATGTTAACCCCCCTCGAGAGCACGAGCGCCGTACAGGACAGATGTTCAGCATCAGGGAGAAAAGGTCAAGCAGTAATGTTAATACCCTAGAGGAGGCAGGATGTTCAGCAGGGTTTAGGAGAAGGACAGATGTTCAGCATCAGGGAGAAACAAGCTGTAATGTTACCCTACAGGACAGATGTTCAGCATCAGGGAGAAACAAGCTGTAATGTTACCCTACAGGACAGATGTTCAGCATCAGGGAGAAACAAGCTGTAATGTTACCCTACAGGACAGATGTTCATCATCATGTTACCCTACAGGACAGATGTTCATCATCAGGTAGAAACAAGCTGTACCCTACAGGACAGATGTTCAGCATCAGGTAGAAACCTGTAATGTTACCCTACAGGACAGATGTTCAGCATCAGGTAAAAACAAGCTGTAATGTTACACAGGACAGATGTTCATCATCAGGGAGAAACTGTAATGTTACCCTACAGGACACATGTTCAGCATAAGGTAGAAACAAGCTGTAAAGTCACCCTACCCACCAGACTCCATGTAAATAATCACTACTTTTAGCGTGTATAGAGCAGCATATCTCCACCAGACTCCATGTAAATAATCACTACTTTTAGCGTGTATAGAGCAGCATATCTCCACCAGACTCCATGTAAATAATCACTACTTTTAGCGTGTATAGAGCAGCATATCTCCACCAGACTCCATGTAAATAATCACTACTTTTAGCGTGTATAGAGCAGCATATCTCCACCAGACTCCATGTAAATAATCACTACTTTTAGCATGTATAGAGCAGCATATCTCCACCAGACTCCATGTAAATAATCACTACTTTTAGCTTGTATAGAGCAGCATATCTCCACCAGACTCCATGTAAATAATCACTACTTTTAGCGTGTATAGAGCAGCATATCTCCACCAGACTCCATGTAAATAATCACTACTTTTAGCGTGTATAGAGCAGCATATCTCCACATGTAAATGGGTGAATTAAGAGTTTATTCCAACCAGACCAGAGTGGTGATTGTTGGAACAGTGGAAAGATGAACCAAGACGGCTTTTGGTAGTTTTATTTAGTTTCTGTCCTCTTTGACTGAAGTGTGTTTTATGATGATAAAAGTAGTGATTATTTACATGGAGTCTGGTGGGTTCGGTGAAGAAATTCACTTTAAAGGCATGTTTGTGTTTCAACACTGAGATTATCAGTCTTTATTAACATGCCTGTGTGTGTGTGTGTGTGTTTGCGTGTGTGTGTGTTTGCATGTGTGTGTGGGAAACAAACCGCTTTCTTTTCTGTGTCCCTGTGAGACAAATTAGTTTTTGAGTCCGTTGGCTTGTGTTTCTATGGAGAGCAGAGCTGGAATGAGTCTGCGATGGTGGGACCTCTGCTCTTTTGTTTCGGGGGAGAAAACCCCGGAGCTGCCGGCCGCCGTCACTCGTCTGAAGGAGGGAGGAGATAAAACCGTCCGGCTGCTGCGACTGAAACTCAATCACTTTCCCCAACAGATTCCTCATCTGAACGCAGCAGACCAACAGTCACCTGGGACTTAAAATGAAATCCCCGAATCACAAAACAGCACGAAAACACACTTAGAAACAAGTTTTATAAAGTCAAAACATTATCAATCAGTCGGACAAAATTGTGTGGGATAAAAAATTGTGGGGGGTATATATGTGGAGCTTGGAGAAGTTAAGGAGAAAACACAAGACTTTCAGCAGGAAACAGGTGTTCATGTCCTGGAGAAGTTAAGGAGAAAACACAAGACTTTCACCAGGAAACAGGTGTTCATGTCCTGGAGAAGTTAAGGAGAAAACACAAGACTTTCACCAGGAAACAGGTGTTCATGTCCTGGAGAAGTTAAGGAGAAAACACAAGACTTTCACCAGGAAACAGGTGTTCATGTCCTGGAGAAGTTAAGGAGAAAACACAAGACTTTCACCAGGAAACAGGGGTTCATGTCCTGGAGAAGTTAAGGAGAAAACACAAGACTTTCACCAGGAAACAGGTGTTCATGTCCTGGAGAAGTTAAGGAGAAAACACAAGACTTTCACCAGGAAACAGGTGTTCATGTCCTGGAAAAGTTAAGGAGAAAACACAAGACTTTCACCTGTAAACAGGTGTTCATGTCCTAGAGAAGTTAAGGAGAAAACACAAGACTTTCACCAGGAAACAGGTGTTCATGTCCTGGAGAAGTTAAGGAGAAAACACAAGACTTTCACCAGGAAACAGGTGTTCATGTCCTGGAGAAGTTAAGGAGAAAACACAAGACTTTCACCAGGAAACAGGTGTTATTATGTATACACACCTGTAATATTTCTACAGGGTGGTGTACCTGCAGTAAAGGCCCTTCTTCGTGCTCCACCCTGTGTTGTGACGTCTCTGTGATCTTTCCACTGTGAAATGTTCTCCGTGTGCCAACATGCCCGACCGGCGCCCATGAAGCACTCTGAGACAAAGGAGTCCAACCCTACTAAATGTCTTCAGTGTGTCCAGGCCTCGGAGACGGAAGGGCACTCATTGGCGTGTTCACTCCATGGTGTTCTGAGTGAGATCCGGTTCCTGAATGTCCTCTGATCCGGTCTCTGAATGTCCTCTGATCCGGTTCTGAATGTCCTCTGATCCGGTCTCTGAATGTCCTGTGATCCGGTTTCTGAATGTCCTCTGATCCGGTTTCTGAGTGTCCTCTGATCCGGTTTCTGAATGCCCCCTGATCCGGTTTCTGAATGTCCTCTGATCCGGTTTCTGAGTGTCGGGTGAGCTGTCCAACATCTGCACGGCTTTCTACGTCACTACAGACAAGGTGGCTAACCGTAGCATGCTAGCTCGTTCTCAATGGAAAACACTGCTCCAACAGCCACTAGTGGACCAGAATCTCCAAAAGAACTACTTCCTGTCCCTGT
>CM049385.1:1033947-1038947 GCA_026937815.1 Etheostoma perlongum | reverse complement strand
AGACAGACAGACAGACAGACAGACAGACAGACAGACAGACACACACTGAGACACACACACACACACTGAGACACACACACACACACACACACACACACACACACACACAGACACACACACACACACACACACACACACACACACACACACACACACACAGACACACACACACACACACACACACACACACACACTGAGACACACACACACACACTGAGACACACACACACACTGAGACACACACACACACTGAGACACACACACACACACACTGAGACACACACACACACACACACTGAGACACACACACAGACACACACACACACACACACTGAGACACACACACACACACACACACACACTGAGACAAACACACACTGAGACACACACACACACACACACACTGAGACACACACACACACACACACACTGAGACAAACACACACAGAGACACACACACACTGAGACACATAGATGCACTCATGCACACACACACACACATACCTGCACTCATACACACTTCAGACGCATACACACACAGACACACACACAGACACACACACCCCCACACTCACACATCTGTGTCTAGAGTGTGTTCCCTCATCTGATTGGCCGAGAGCCGGTGGAACATTATCCACATTACAGCATGGACGTAACCCCGAGCCTCTGAGGCCCGAGACGCTCCGCAGGTGTTTCCTCCTGCTGAGAGTCACACACACTCCCCCCCCGCTTCCAGTCTTTATGCTAAGCTAGGCTAACCACACTCTCTACTGGACACACAGACATGGGATTTACATCCATCTGGACAGAAAGAACGAGACGTTGAGATGAACTGTTTAACCTTCTGCTCCAGATATTAGATCGCCCCCTGGTGGTGGTTAGTTAGTTAGTTAGTTAGTTAGTTAGTTAGTTAGTTAGTTACACATACATTCCACTCTCTGGGATATTTGCATTTATTTACCCCTCCTGTTGTCCTCCTGTTGTCCTCGGTCTAATCTGACCCTTTAATAAATGTCTATATCTGAAATATGAGTTTCTTTTTAACCAAATTACCATAAAATGGATTCCTTCCAACGCTCTTTCATTCCTCTGATCTTAACTATTAGTCAAACAATTCAGAATTTCTGCTTTTTTAACTCTAATATTAGGTATAATTCTATATAAATGAGGGTTATTGACCATGATTTCCAAAAAGTAGTAAAACTAGTAAGGTGGTGGTGGTGGAAACTAAAAAAAAGTCTGAAAAAGGGACGAAAATGTCAAATGTTTTTGTCTGTTGTTGACCCGGGAGGACAACACGACACAAGCCAAAGAAAATGCCACCTTCAATATTACATGAAGTTAATGATTGACACCATACAGTAACATGGGATATTTAAATTAGCTGGGTACTAGAGCCCGACCGATAAAGGATTTTTAAGGCCGATACAATAAAAAAAAAAAAAATATTATTTAAAAATCTGATATTCGATATATATATATATATATATATATATATATATATATATATATATATATATATATATATATATATATATATATATATATATATATATTTTTAAAAATCCAGAAATGCGTTACGGAAAGTTACGATCCAATACCGGATAAGCGAATGAAGATGGATGGATAGATGGATGGATGGATGGATGAGGATGGATGGATGAAGATGGATGGATATGGATGAAGATGGATGGATGGATGGATAAAGATGGATGGATGGATGAAGATGGGTGGATGGAGATGGATGGATGAGGATGGATGGATGGAGATGGATGGATATGGATGAAGATGGATGGATGGATGGATAAAGATGGATGGATGAGGATGGATGGATGAAGATGGATGGATGAGGATGGATGGATGGAGATGGGTGGATGGAGATGGATGGATGAGGATGGATGGATGAAGATGGGTGGATGGAGATGGATGGATGAGGATGGATGGATGGAGATGGGTGGATGGAGATGGATGGATGAGGATGGATGGATGGAGAAATGCATAAGAGAACAGGATTCCCCCAACATTAGTTATCTGTTGTTATTTCTGAGTTCTCACTAAAATAATATGATAATAATTAGTTTTATTGTCGCAACAGAACATCAAAATATATTAAAGTTCTGATAATAAAATGTATAAAAATACTTAAGATATTCAATTCGGTTCAATTTTATTTATAGTATCAATTCCTAACAAGAGTTATCTGGAGACCCTTTACAGATAGAGCAGGTCTAGACCACACTCCAGAATCTACAAGGACCCAGCAGGTCTAGTAGTTTCCTCCAGAGCAAGCAACCAGAGGTGAGGTATAGATCAGAAGACATGAAACTGAGATATGAAACTTAAGGTCCTTAGAACAAAAACACATTAACAGACATCGCTCGTTTGAGGGGAAATGCCCAAAACAAACCTTTTTAAGTCTTTCCAACCATTCCTCTTGCTTTGATTCATAAAAGTGTGTGTGTGTGTGTGTGTGTGTGTGTGTGTGTGTGTGTGTGTGTGTGTGTGTCCAGTCTGAGATGTTGCTGCAGCATCAGTCCAACCCGTGTCTGGTCAACAAGGCCAAGAAGACCCCTCTGGACCTGGCCTGTGAGTTTGGAAGAGTCCAGGTGAGTGTGTGTTTCTGTTGTCGTGACGACATTGTCACACCTATACACACGGATACACACCTATACACACGGATACACACCTATACACACGGATACACACCTATACACACGGATACACACCTATACACACCTATACACACGGATACACACCTATACACACGGATACACACCTATACACACCTATACACACAGATACACACGGATACACACCTATACACACGGATACACACGGATACACACCTATACACACGGATACACACAGATACACACGTATACACACCTATACACACAGATACACACGGATACACACCTATACACACGGATACACACCTATACACACGGATACACACCTATACACACAGATACACACGGATACACACCTATACACACGGATACACACCTATACACACGGATACACACCTATACACACCTATACACACGGATACACACCTATACACACAGATACACACCTATACACACAGATACACACGGATACACACCTATACACACGGATACACACAGATACACACGGATATACACACACCTATACACACGGATACACACCTATACACACGGATACACACCTATACACACGGATACACACCTATACACACGGATACACACCTATACACACGGATACACACAGATACACACCTATACACACCTATACACACGGATACACACGGATACACACCTATACTCACGGATACACACGTCCCTGTCTACAGCACGCCAGACCTGTAGGTGGCTGTCTCCTCAGACCCACGTTAGCCAATCAGAATCACTTCCTCTCTTCTCTTCCTCACTTCCTCTCTTCTCCTCCTCACTTCCTCTCTTCTCCTCACTTCCTCTCTCTCCTCCTCCTCACTTCCTCTCTTCTCTTCCTCACTTCCTCTCTTCTCTTCCTCACTTCCTCTCTCTTCTCCTCCTCACTTCCTCTCTTCTCTTCCTCACTTCCTCTCTTCTCCTCCTCACTTCCTCTCTCTCCTCCTCCTCACTCTCTCCTCCTCCTCACTTCCTCTCTTCCTCCTCACTTCCTCTCTTCTCTCCTCACTTCCTCTCTTCTCCTCCTCCTCACTTCCTCTCTCTCTTCTCCTCCTCACTTCCTCTCTTCTCCTCCTCCTCACTTCCTCTCTCTCTTCTCCTCCTCACTTCCTCTCTTCTCTTCCTCACTTCCTCTCTCTCTCCTCCTCACTTCCTCTCTTCTCTTCCTCACTTCCTCTCTTCTCTTCCTCACTTCCTCTCTTCTCTTCCTCACTTCCTCTCTTCTCTTCCTCACTTCCTCTCTTCTCTTCCTCACTTCCTCTCTTCTCTTCTCTTCCTCTCTTCTCTCTTCCTCTCTCTCTTCCTCACTTCCTCTCTTCTCTTCCTCACTTCCTCTCTTCTCTTCCTCACTTCCTCTCTTCTCTTCCTCACTTCCTCTCTTCTCTTTCCTCTCTCTTCTCTTCCTCTTCCTCTCTTCTCTTCCTCACTTCCTCTCTTCTCCTCTTCCTCTCTCTCCTCACTTCCTCTCTCTCCTCCTCACTTCCTCTTCTCCTCTCTTCCTCACTTCCTCTCTTCTCTTCCTCCTTCCTCTCTTCCCTCCTCTTCCTCTCTTCTCTTCCTCACTTCCTCTCTTCTCTTCCTCCTTCACTTCCTCTTCTCTTCACTCCTCTCTTCTCTTCCTCACTTCCTCTCTTCTCCTCCTCACTTCCTCTCTTCTCCCTCACTTCCTCTCTCTCCTCCTCCTCACTTCCTCTCTTCTCTTCCTCACTTCCTCTCTTCTCCTCCTCACTTCCTCTCTTCTCTCCTCCTCTCACTTCTCTCTCTCTCCTCACTTCCCCTCTCTCTTCTCCTCCTCACTTCCTCTTCTCTTCCTCTTCCTCCTCTTCTCCTCCTCACTTCCTCTCTTCTCTTCCTCACTTCCTCTCTTCTCCTCCTCACTTCCTCTCTCTCTCCTCCTCACTTCCTCTCTCTCCTCCTCCTTCCTCTCTTCTCTTCTCACTTCCTCTCTTCTCTTCCTCACTTCTCTCTTCTCCTCCTCACTTCCTCTCTCTCCTCCTCCTCACTTCCTCTCTTCTCTTCCTCACTTCCTCTCTTCTCTTCCTCACTTCCCTCTCTTCTCCTCCTCACTTCCTCTCTCTTCTCTTCCTCTTCCTCTCTCTTCTCCTCCTCACTTCCTCTCTTCTCTCCTCACTTCCTTCTCTCTCTCTCTCTCCTTCCTCTCTCTCTCTCTTCCTCACTTCCTCTCTTCTCTCTCCTCCTCCTTCCTCTCTTCTCCTCCTTCCTCTTCCTCTCTCTCCTCTCTCTTCCTCTCTTCTCCTCCTCACTTCCCTCTCTTCTCTCCTCACTTCTCTCTTCTCCTCCTCACTTCCTCTCTTCTCCTTCCTTACTCTCTCTCCTCCTCCTCACTTC
>CM049385.1:1018947-1028947 GCA_026937815.1 Etheostoma perlongum | reverse complement strand
CACAGACACACACACACATACAAACACACACACAGAGACACAACAGCGACACACACACACACACAGACAAACGCACACAAACACACACACACACACACACACACACCCACACACACACAGAGACACACACACACACACACATACAAACACACACACAGAGACACACACATAGGCGCGTACGTACACACACAGATCCAGATCTCTGCAAGGACCCCTTATCTTTTTTTGTTACGCGTTTCTGGATTATTTTTATACTAATATATACAGTATATATATATATATAAAGGTTTTTTTAATCCCTATTTTGTGACGTTATGTCCCTTTCTTACGTGTTATGTGTCTCTGTCCGTCTCCGTGTCTCAGGCTGCTGCTGAAGGCCGGCATCGACATCAACAAGACCACCAAGTCTGGGACGGCTCTGCACGAAGCGTCTCTGTACGGGAAGACGGACGTGGTCCGCCTGCTGCTGGACGTGAGTTACCTGAGGGACAGTCAGTCTCAAATGTCGTCAGTGTGAACGCGTCTCTAGTGTCTCTGTCCTACATGTGGTCTCTGCAGGCCGGAGTGGACGTGAACATCCGGAACACCTACAACCAGACGGCGCTGGACATCGTCAACCAGTTCACCACGTCCCACGCCAGCAGGGACATCAAGCAGCTGCTCAGAGGTGCAGACACCCCCCCCCCCCCCCTTTGAGTCTGTGTGTCTCTGTCCCTGAGTCTTTCTCTGTGTCTGTGTGTGTGTCTCTGTCCCTGTGTGTCTCTGTCTCTGTCTCTCTGAGTCTTTGACTGTTTGTCTGTCTCTGTCTCTCTGTGTCTGTGTCTCTGTGTATGTATGTCTCTGTCCCTGAGTCTTTCTCTGTGTCTGTGTGTCTGTCTCTGTGTCTGTATGTCTGTGTGTCTCTGAGTCTTTGTCTGTGTGTCTCTGTCCCTGTGTGTCTCTGTCCCTGTGTGTCTCTGTCTCTGTGTATGTGTGTCTGTGTGTCTCTGAGTCTCTGTCTCTTTGTGTCTGTGTCTCTGTGTATGTGTGTCTCTGTCCCTGAGTCTTTCTCTGTGTCTGTGTGTCTGTCTCTGTGTCTGTATGTCTGTGTGTCTCTGTCTCTGTGTATGTGTGTCTCTGTCTCTGTGTCTCTGTCTTCACCAGACTTCCTTCAAACTGCAGCTTAAAAAAGTTTAAACTCTGCATTACATAATGTTCAACTCTCACAGCTTCATAGACCAGACTGCTGCACTGTGTGTGTGTGTGTGTGTGTGTGTGTGTGTGTGTGTGTGTGTGTGTGTGTGTGTGTGTGTGTGTGTGTGCGTGCTCTGTAATCCATGTCTTTTGAAGGTCCTGTGGGAACCCACTGAGAGAATAATGAGAGGTTTGTGTTGCAGAGAGTTTCCCATCACAGCCCCCCCGCTGCTCATCCATGTTTAATATTTAGTGTTGCCGTGTTATTGCGTTAGCGTGTTATTGCGTTAGCGTGTTATTGCGTTAGCGTGTTATTGCGTTAGCGTGTATCTCTTTGAACTTAATCTATGTTACTTTATATACATAGTTGTTTTCGTGCTCTTATTTTTAGCCTTAAGTTTCTGGTTTTGTTCCTGACCTCCTTTTATTTTTACGTATATTATAATTTTAATCTTTATTATTTATTTTATTTTTGTAAATTTTTTATTTTTTAAATTAATTTTTTTTTTTTTACTTTTTATATTATTTCTTTTTTATTTATTTTATTTTTTTAATTCATATATTTTAAATTTTTTTTTAATATTTTTTATTTTTGTTGCTTCTCATTATTTTTGCATTACAGAGAAACCGTCAACCATTAAAGACCCTTTGCACCCCAGCACCCCAGAACCCCAGCACCCCAGAACCCCAGCACCCCAGAACCCCAGCACCCCAGCACCCCTACCCCACAGCCTCTCTTCTGATAACTTGTGCCTGATCCTTAATAAAGGGTCTGTCCGGGACCCCCTTGTGACCTAGTGACCCCCTTTCTAATGTGGCCTTTGTTTCGTGGACAGATGCGACCGGCGTCCTGCAGGTCCGAGCTCTGAAGGACTACTGGAACCTCCACGACCCGACGGCGCTCAACATCCGAGCCGGAGACGTCATCACGGTGAGATGAATATCTTTTGAATGTTGGACTTTCAAAATAAAACCACAAATGACTTGTTCTCTTAATACTCGTTTCCAAAACCAAAATGGAAAAAAAGGATGAAGACTTGTTTTTCAAATGAAAAATGGGAAATGAAATGTATCCCTTCCATTTTTTATTTGGGCACAAAATTATATAAATGTTTGTTTTATTTTGAAAGGCGCATGAAGAAATGATGCATGGATTTATCTGACAGCTCGTCAGTCCCTCGCTGAGTAAAGCTTTGTTTTTATGTGTAACCGATGGAAACCAGGGACAAAGGTTTCAAAATAAGAGCCCGGTCGTCCTGCTTTCAGTCGGCTGTTTTGAAGCACGCACGCACACACACACCCCCGCAGGTGTTTTATTCCCAGCATGCACCAGCGGCCCGTAGTGACCCGTCTCGCCCCCTGCAGGTGTTGGAGCATCATGTGGACGGACGCTGGAAGGGACACATCCACGACACCCAGAGAGGGACGGACCGAGTCGGCTTCTTCCCTCCGTCCATCGTGGAGGTCATCAGCCGGAGAAACGGTGAGTCGCACAGACACGTAGACCCCAACCCCCCTAAACCCCCAAACCCCCAAAACCCCAAAAACCCCAAACCCCCAAAACCCCCAAACCCCCAAACCTCCAAACCCGCAAACCTCCCAACCCCCAAAACCCCCAAACCTCCCGTTAAAAGGACATGTTGGGGACCTGGGTCCTGTTTTCAGCATGCGTTGGTGTCCAAGTGACTAACAAACTCTGTAAATCGGTCCAGCCTTGAGGTTTTGTTGCTTTTTCCTACATTATTATTTTTTTCACGTTGCAAAGATTTTTTTCTACATTTTTCTCACTTTATATAAAATTTTTACATTTTATTTGACATTTTTCACATTTTATTTGACATTTTTGTCATTTTATTTGACATTTTTGTCATTTTATTTGACATTTTTCACATTTTGTTTGACATTTTTGTCATTTTATTTTACATTTTTCACATTTTATTTGACATTTTTCACATTTTATTTGACATTTTTCACATTTTATTTGACATTTTAGTCATTTTATTTGACATTTTTGTCATTTTATTTGACATTTGTCACATTTTATTTGACATTTTTGTCATTTTATTTGACATTTTTGTCATTTTATTTGACATTTTTGTCATTTTATTTTACATTTTTGTCATTTTATTTTACATTTTTGTCATTTTATTTGACATTTTTGTCATTTTATTTTACATTTTTGTCATTTTATTTTACATTTTTGTCACTTTATGTGAGATTTTGTTCCCCCCCCAATGTCAGTTAGAAACTAATCCGCCTGCTTCCAGAACCATCCCATGCTTTCTCCCTCCCCCTCCCCCCTCCTGCCTCCATTCCTCCATCATAATGACTGACTCCACCTCTAACCACCAGCTTGATGCCCCCCCCCCCCCTGTCTTGCTCTGTAGGGGGCACCCTGTCCCGGCACGCCTCCCTGCCCACCCAGCGCCACCAGCTGTCCAGACCCCCCTCTCCTGCAGTCTCAGCTCCGCCCCTCAGACCGACAACTCCTACACCCTGTACGCCCCCCCCACCCACGTGGTGCTGCCGCTTGCCAACGGCCTCACTACCAACACAGGTATACACACACTCAGGTATGCACACACACTCAGGTATACACACACACACTCAGGTATGCACACACACTCAGGTATACACACACACACTCAGGTATGCACACACACTCAGGTATGCACACACACTCAGGTATGCACACACTCAGGTATACACACTCAGGTATACACATACTCAGGTACACACACTCAGGTATACACACACACTCAGGTACACACACTCAGGTATACACACACTCAGGTATACACACACCCAGGTATGCACACACTCAGGTATACACACACTCAGGTATACACACACTCAGGTACACACACCCAGGTATACACACACTCAGATATGCACACACTCAGATATACACACACTCAGGTATACACACACACACTCAGGGATACACACTCAGATATACACACACTCAGGTATACACACACCCAGGTATACACACACACCCAGGTATACACACACACTCAGGTATACACACACTCAGGTATACACACACTCAGGTATACACACACTCAGGTACACACACTCAGGTATGCACACACACCCGGGTATACACACACTAAGGGACACACACTCAGATATACACACACTCAGGTATACACACACACTCTCAGGTACATACACTCAGATATACACACACTCAGGTACACACACACTCAGATATACACACACTCAGGTATGCACACACACTCAGGTACACACGCTCAGGTATGCACACACACCCGGGTATACACACACTCAGGTACACACACACTCAGATATACACACACTCAGGTATGCACACACACTCTCAGGTACATACACTCAGATATACACTCACTCAGGTATTCACACACATAAGTATAAACAGACAGGTATACACACACACACACACACAGGTGTCGGGTTTGTGCGGCAGGAATCGGAGCTGCAGCTGAGGACTTCTCTACCTACGATCTGCTGAATCATCACTGTTCCTTTGCTGCAGGTTGTGTGTTTCTAACCCCGACTTCAACAGGAAGCATCGTCACTAATCTGCATGAAGAGCGGCCATCTTTCTTTTTCATTTCTATCGTTCCTCCAACGCACTTCAGATGAAACATCTCACTCGCCGACGCTCGGAGACTCCTTTGGGTGGCGGGTCCAGAGGCGGAGCTTTCATTTGGCGGCTGTAGCGACTCGGATTCAGCCGGCGCCAGACCCAGCGCCAGTGCTGGATCCGGACTGGGTTCACAGGTTTTCAAAAATCCTGGAAAAGTTATGGAATTTGAAAAATGCAAAAAAACAAAGCATAGTGATATGTGATTAATAAAAACAATCTTTTGATAAAAACTATTTCACATCGTCTTAATCTTAACTTTCTATTCGGGGCGCGATATTACGAGTTCTTCTATGAACCACATTCATTTTATTATTTAACCTCTGACGATAAATGTTAACAGATTTAATATTCTTATTGTATAACTAAGAGTTTCAGGAATATAAAGTCATGGAAGTTTGCCAAAAAGTCTTCTAAAAGTCATGGAAAGTCATGGAAAAGTATTCTAAAAGTTGTGAAAAAGTCTTCTAAAAGTCATGGAAAGTCATTGAAAAGTATTCTAAAATTCATGAAAAAGTCTTCTAAAAGTCATGGAAAAGACTCTAACAGTCATGGAAAGTCATGGAAAAAGTCTTCTAAAAGTCAACAAATTGAAAAGTCATGGAAAGTCATTGAAAAGTCATTCTAAAAGTCATCAAAAAGTCTTCTAAAGGTCATAAAGTCATGGAAAGTCATTGAAAAGTATTCTAAAAGTCACAAAAAAATTCTTCTAAAGGTCACAAGTCATGGAAAAGTCATGGAAAGTCATGGAAAAGTCTTCTAAAAAGTCAACAAATTGAAAAGTCATGGAAAGTCATTGAAAAGTATTCTAAAAGTCATCAAAAAGTCTTCTAAAGGTCATAAAGTCATGGAAAGTCATTGAAAAGTATTCTAAAAGTCACAAAAAAGTCTTCTAAAGGTCACAAGTCATGGAAAAGTCATGGAAAGTCATGGAAAAGTCTTCTAAAAGTCAACAAATTGAAAAGTCATGGAAAGTCATTGAAAAGTATTCTAAAAGTCATCAAAAAGTCTTCTAAAGGTCATAAAGTCATGGAAAGTCATTGAAAAGTATTCTAAAAGTCACAAAAAAGTCTTCTAAAGGTCACAAGTCATGGAAAAGTCATGGAAAGTCATGGAAAAGTCTTCTAAAAGTCAACAAATTGAAAAGTCATGGAAAGTCATTGAAAAGTCTTCTAAAAGTCATGGAAAAGACTCCTAACAGTCATAGAAAAGTCATGGAAAAGTCTTCTAAAAGTCATCAAAAAGTCTTCTAAAACTCAAAATGTCATGGAAAAGTCATGGAAAGTCATGGAAAAGTCTTCTAAAAGTCAAAAAGTCATGGAAAAGTCATGGAAAGTCATGGAAAAGTCTTCTAAAAGTCAAAAAGTCATGGAAAAGTCATGGAAAGTCATGGAAAAGTCTTCTAAAAGTCAAAGAGTCATGGAACAGTCATGGAAAGTATTGGTTGAAATGCGCATGAACCCAGCAGGGAGTCCAGGACCAGACCTCTGCTTCTGGGTCTTTCGCTGGCTGAATTCGAGTTGCTACACCCGCCAACTGAAGGTCCGTCCTCTCGGAGTTGCTGTCCCCTC
Organism: Etheostoma perlongum; assembly: GCA_026937815.1. Classification (NCBI taxonomy): domain Eukaryota; kingdom Metazoa; phylum Chordata; class Actinopteri; order Perciformes; family Percidae; genus Etheostoma; species Etheostoma perlongum. The sequence continues at coordinate 1,022,572 of CM049385.1, read as the reverse complement.
TCCTTCCATCCAAGTAGTCTCCGAGCCCAGAAAGTGAGGCGGACTGACTGTGCCCCCCTCCCGGGACAGAACGCAGTCCATCGCAGTCTTTGTGTCTGCTAGGTTTGTCTCCGAGCCGCCTGTCTCAATCCGGATTTCCCTTCGAGGACATCTGGGTCCTCAGGGACTCGTGTCATGGTAAGATTACGAACGACAGCTTCTCCTCCCCCCCCCCCCGCCCCCTGGCTGTTCCGAAGCTGCCTCGCTGCCCCGCTGATCGCTCTGCACCCCGACCCGACACACCCAGACGGCTGGACCCAGTCGCACGGGAATCCACATCGGCGGATGATCACGGCGCCGGTAGCACCACGAACACTGCCGACCTTCTCGGTGTGTCGGGTCCACACACTCTGACTCGTGTGTCTTTGTGTGTGTGTGTGTGTGTGTGTGTGTGTGTGTGTGTGTGTGTGTGTGTGTGTGTGTGTGTGTGTGTGTGTGTGTGTGTGTGTGTGTGTGTGTGTGTAAAAAAAGTGTAAAACGGCGCCCAAAAAGTTAAAGTTCATGGTCAACGAGAGGAAAATACAAGGGTTAAAAAAGTGGAATGAAAAGAGAAAAGACTGAAGTAAAGTACAAGTACCTCAACATTTGTACCTACAACGTGTATAGTACTGGAGTAAATGTACTTAGTTACCTGCCACAGCACAGCTTGTAGACCACACCTGCATCTCGCCCGCCGCTTGTTGCCCCCGGCGACGAGCATCCGCTGCTTCATCCAGCCTGACGCCGGCCCTCTCTGCTCATGTCTCTCTCTCTCTCTCTCTCTCTCTCTCTCTCTCTCTCTCTCTCTCTCTCTCTCTCTCTCTCTCTCTCTCTCTCTCTCTCTCTCTCTCTCTCTCTCTCTCCCTCCCTCTCTCCCTGTACATCACGACTTTATTCCGGTTTGTTTTTCTTTGTTTTCTGCAGCTGGAGACAGGAACAGCGTGGGGAGCACCGGCAGCGTCGGCAGCACCCGGAGCGCCGGCAGCGGACAGAGCACCGAGAGCAACAACGCGCCCAACGGACTGCAACACAACGCTGGTCACCATGACAACACTAACAAGGTACACGAGTATAGTCACACTGATGCACCTGCTGATCCATCCAACTTACATAATCTTTGGGTTAAAGGGTAACTTTTTTGTTCTTGTGTATACCAGACTCCATGTAAATAATCACTAGTTTTAGCAGCGTAAAACACACTTCATTCAAAGTGGACAGAAACTAAATAAAATTACCAAAAGCTGTCTTGGTTCATCTTTCCACTGTTCCAACAATCACCACTCTGGTCTGGTTGGAATAAACTCTTAATTCACCCATTTACATGTGGAGATATGCTGCTCTATACACGCTAAAAGTAGTGATTATTTACATGGAGTCTGGTGGAGATATGCTGCTCTATACACGCTAAAAGTAGTGATTATTTACATGGAGTCTGGTGGAGATATGCTGCTCTATACACGCTAAAAGTAGTGATTATTTACATGGAGTCTGGTGGAGATATGCTGCTCTATACACGCTAAAAGTAGTGATTATTTACATGGAGTCTGGTGGAGATATGCTGCTCTATACACGCTAAAAGTAGTGATTATTTACATGGAGTCTGGTGGAGATATGCTGCTCTATACACGCTAAAAGTAGTGATTATTTACATGGAGTCTGGTGGAGATATGCTGCTCTATACACGCTAAAAGTAGTGATTATTTACATGGAGTCTGGTGGAGATATGCTGTAACATTACAGCTTGTTTCTACCTGATGCTGAACATCTGTCCTGTTTTTTCCTGATAATCGACTTAATTACCATTTCTTTTAACTTTAGCAATTATGTTAACGATGATGTGGAGGCAGACTACTTAACATCATCTTAATTAACACGATGATGATCAGAAAATCTGCCTGAATCTGCTTCAGTGTACAATGTTTGTTTTTCTGGATTTCTTTCATCTTTATTTATTTATTTTTTAGATGTTTTTGTGAAACCAGCTGTCAGAATCATAAATATTCAAATTGAATCTAACCTTATTAAATATTTATGATTACAGTTGTAAGACATGGTATCTGCTCTTCTGCTAAATGGTGTGTGTGTGTGTGTGTGTGTGTGTGTGTGTGTGTGTGTGTGTGTGTGTGTGTGTGTGTGTGTGTGTGTGTGTGTGTGTGTGTGTGTGTGTGTGTGTGTGTGTGTGTGTGTGTGTGTGTGTGTGTGTAGCCGGCGCCCTCTGCTGGTGATTCTGGAAACTCTGACTGCAACAGACAGCCGGATCATCCTGCAGGTAAAAAACATCTTATTCATATAAAGGATTTATTATTATTATTATTTTTATTATTATTATTATTATTATTATTATTATTATTATTCATGTCCACGTACCAGCTCATCATGTGTTAACAGTAAGGGTGATGATCTAATCAAGCTTACACACTTTGGGGGGGGGAGGGTCACCAGTTGCCTCCCGATACGATATTATTGCAATTTTAAACATATTGCAGTATTCTGCTATATATATATATATATATATATATATATATATATATTTATATTTAGATATAGAGATATCATATGATACATTTTGGTGTGGATACATTTCTGTAGGATGTCATACAGACCCATTCATGAGAATGTGTGTGTATATAATATATATATATATATATATATATATATATATATATATATATATATATATATAAAATATATATATATATATCTTATATAATAAAAGATCCAAAGTGGCGTCTGTGTATTGATAGAGTATTCCCACTGATACTACGCAATACTATGCTGTATTGATTCCCCCCGTCACACATATTGCACAGAGCACCATTGATTATCTACACTTGTACTTTTTCCTAACTACACCCACATTTCCTCAAAACATCCTCATAACTTCTTATAATTATCATATTACGATTAATCGCAATTTTATTGAAATCGCAGTATGGACTGGTGCAAATCGCAGAGAGGAGATGTATATTTGTTAAAGATGGAATATGCTGCAGAGACGTCCCGGACTACACGTCCTGTCCTACGGACTACAGGGACCACCTCTGCTGGTGCAGATCCTCAAAATCACACTACAATCATTTTAATGGTTAAAGATTCAATATTAGCCAATGACATGAGAAGTGATACAAACGTGATCACTGCCTTCAATGTCGTGAATCATATCGCAATATCAGTCCCAATAATCAGCGGTATTTCTTCATGTCCTGCACCTAGTTTGGTGCATGTTGTGAGATGTTGTGACGGAGGTTTTGTGTGATGTTGTGAGATGTTGTGACGGAGGTTTTGTGTGATGTTGTGAGATGTTGTGACGGAGGTTTTGTGCGATGTTGTGAGATGTTGTGACGGAGGTTTTGTGCGATGTTGTGAGATGTTGTTGACAGAGGTTTTGTGCGATGTTGTGAGAGGTTTTGTGACGGAGGTTTTGTGCGATGTTGTGAGATGTTGTGACGGAGGTTTTGTGTGATGTTGTGAGATGTTGTGACGGAGGTTTTGTGCGATGTTGTGACGGAGGTTTTGTGACGGAGGTTTTGTGCGATGTTGTGACGGAGGTTTTGTGCGAGTTGTTTGTGACGGAGGTTTTGTGATGTTGTGAGATGTTGTGACAGAG
>CM049385.1:1008947-1016447 GCA_026937815.1 Etheostoma perlongum | reverse complement strand
GTGTGTGTGATGTGTTGTGTGTGATGTGTTGTGTGTGGTGTGTGTGTGTTGTGGCTGCAGGATGCAGAGGCCATCTATCAGTGGCTCAGTGACTTCCAGCTGGAGCAGTACACCGGAAACTTCGTCGCCGCCGGTTACGACGTCCCAACCGTCAGCAGGATGACTCCCGAGGTTTGGCTGGAGCGCTCTGTATGCAAATTAACACGTACACACTCTGAGTTTGCATAGAGGCTGTGTGTGTGTGTGTGTGTGTGTGTGTGTGTGTGTCTCTGTGTGTGTAAGTGTGTGTCTCTGTGTGTGTGTGTGTGTAGCACGTTTGAAGCTGTTAATCAAACAGCAGGCATGAAATATGTGTTGCCGTGGCATTGCCCTTGTCCGATGTGTGTTGCCATGGCGTTGCCCTTGTCCGATGTGTGTTGCCATTGTCTGATGTGTGTTGCCATGGCGCTGTTGTTGTCTGCAGGACCTGACCGCCATCGGAGTGACCAAACCGGGCCACCGTAAGAAGATCTCCATGGAGATCAACAATCTGAACATCCCCGAGTGGCTGCCGGAGTACATCCCCGTGAGTCGCCTGCTTTACACGCACCTGTCTCCATGGAAACAAACTAAATCTTAGTAGTCCTACCCAGCATGCATCTATCTTGTGTATATCATGCATGTCTTTATGGGGGAAGAAACCGGAGCACGAGGAGGAAACACACACAAACACGGGGAGAACATACACACTCCTCACAGAAAGGCCCGGAACCACCTGGACGCGAAACCAGAACCTTCTTGCTGTGAGGCAGCAGTGCTAACCACTTAGCCACCGTGTTGCTAATGTGCAAAATATTTAGTTTTTGTTATCGTTTGGAGCCGAAATCATGATTTAAAATTCAGTTCTTTGAGTCCTGCTGATCTGAGTCGTAGCGCACCTAGTGCAAGCGTAGGGTTCGATATATATATATATAAATAATATAAATAACTACTAACTACTAATGTTAAGGAAATCTGAGAGAGACACACACACTCACATAAACACACACAGAGACACACACACACACACTCCACCACCATCAGCAGTTAACCTGAGTTTAGGTTTGAAAGATGAATCTGTGTTGTTGAGGAGCGCTTAGAGGACAGGTCGGCTCGGTGCGGCCCGGTCTGGCTCGGTGCGGCTCGGTCTGGCTCGGTGCAGCCCCGGTCTGGCTCGGTGCAACCCCGGTCTGGCACGGTGCAGCCCCGGTCTGGCTCGGTGCAGCCCCGGTCTGGCTCGGTGCAACCCCGGTCTAAGCCATGTCGTCTTCTTCCTTTCCAGTCGGATCTCGGCGAGTGGCTCAGCGCCATCGGCCTCCCGCAGTACCACAAAAAACTCTCTGAGAACGGCTACGACTCCATCAGCATCGTCAGAGACCTGACATGGGAGGACCTGCAGGAGATCGGCATCATCAAGCTGGGTGAGGACAAAGATGTTGTTATGGTTACTTAAAGGTCTCATGGCATGAACTGTATCTGAAGTCTCTTTATATAGACCTTAGTGGTCCCCTAATACTGTATCTGAAGTCTCTTTTATATAGACCTTAGTGGTCCCTAATACTGTATCTGAACTCTTTTATATAGACCTTAGTGGTCCCTAATACTGTATCTGAAATACTGTATCTGAAGTCTTTTTATATAGACCTTAGTGGTCCCTAATACTGTATCTGAAGTCTCTTTTATATAGACCTTAGTGGTCCCTAATACTGTATCTGAAGTCTCTTTATATAGACCTTAGTGGTCCCCTAATACTGTATCTGAAGTCTCTTTTATATAGACCTTAGTGGTCCCTAATACTGTATCTGAAGTCTCTTTATATAGACCTTAGTGGTCCCTAATACTGTATCTGAAGTATAGACCTTAGTGGTCCCTAATACTGTATCTGAAGTCTCTTTTATATAGACCTTAGTGGTCCCTAATACTGTATCTGAAGTCTCTTTTATATAGACCTTAGTGGTCCCCTAATACTGTATCTGAAGTCTCTTTTATATAGACCTTAGTGGTCCCTAATACTGTATCTGAAGTCTCTTTATATAGACCTTAGTGGTCCCTAATACTGTATCTGAAGTCTCTTTTATAGACCTTAGTGGTCCCCTAATACTGTATCTGAAGTCTCTTTTATATAGACCTTAGTGGTCCCCTAATACTGTATCTGAAGTCTCTTTATATAGACCTTAGTGGTCCCCTAATACTGTATCTGAAGTCTCTTTTATATAGACCTTAGTGGTCCCTAATACTGTATCTGAAGTCTCTTTTATATAGACCTTAGTGGTCCCCTAATACTGTATCTGAAGTCTCTTTATATAGACCTTAGTGGTCCCTAATACTGTATCTGAAGTCTCTTTTATATAGACCTTAGTGGTCCCTAATACTGTATCTGAAGTCTCTTATAGACCTTAGTGGTCCCTAATACTGTATCTGAAGTCTCTTTTATATAGACCTTAGTGGTCCCCCTAATACTGTATCTGAAGTCTCTTTTATATAGACCTTAGTGGTCCCTAATACTGTATCTGAAGTCTCTTTTATATAGACCTTAGTGGTCCCTAATACTGTATCTGAAGTCTCTTTATATAGACCTTAGTGGTCCCTAATACTGTATCTGAAGTCTCTTTATATAGACCTTAGTGGTCCCCCTAATACTGTATCTGAAGTCTCTTTATATAGACCTTAGTGGTCCCCTAATACTGTATCTGAAGTCTCTTTATATAGACCTTAGTGGTCCCCTACTACTGTATCTGAAGTCTCTTTATATAGACCTTAGTGGTCCCCTAATACTGTATCTGAAGTCTCTTTATATTACTGCAGGCCACCAGAAGAAGCTGATGCTGGCGGTGAGGAAGCTGTGCGACATCCAGCGAGCGGCGCTCCACGCCGAGTCGGGCCACGGCGGCACGCTGCGGCGCAAAGCCCCCGGAGCCCTGCACCTGGTCGCCATCGAGCCGCCGGCCGACACGTTGGGGGGCGAGTGTTCCTCCCCCCGCACCCCGAAGATGACGTCCTTCCAGGACAGCGAGCTGAGCGCCGAGCTGCAGACCGCCATGTCGGGCCACTACTGCGAGGACGGCCTCGCCATCAGGACCGCCGCGGGGATGTCGCAGAGCCAGGACAGCTTCGAGACGCGGTCCAGAGGCTCCGGGCGCTCCGGGGAGCCCCCCACGGCGTCCGTCACGCCGCACAGCTGGTCCCAGGAGAGCCTGGACGCCAGCCCGGCCCGGGAGAGGAACCTCCCCGAGGGCTGGGACCAGAGAGCGCCGCCGCCGCCGCACAAACAGGTGCCTCTGGGCACGGCGACCGTCTTTAAGTACCCGGCAATCCCAGCGAAACCCAAAGTGTCCGCGGGTCCGTCCCCGGGTCCGTCCCCTCACGGCTCGCCGGCGCTGAAAGGTTTCAGCTACCTGCACGCTAACTGCGGCGCCACGGACCTGCGCGCGGCGTCTCCGCGGCAGGGGAACCGCAGCATGACTCTGCTGCCGGCGAAGAAGCGCGTGCAGAACGCAACCCGCTACGCTCTGTCGGACGGAGAGCCCGACGAGGACGACGAGGACGAGGAGTCAGCGTTTCATCACCGTGGAAACGTGCCGTCCTACGCCACGCTGACGCGCAAACCCGGCCGCGGCCAGCTGGCCCGCTTGCACGCGAGTCCGGAGAAGAACGGCGGCGTGGGGCGCAGTCAGTCCTTTGCGGTGCGAGCGCGTAAGAAAGGTCCTCCGCCGCCGCCGCCCAAGAGGCTCAGCTCGGTGAGCAGCACCACTAGCGGCGAGCTGAGCGACAGCAGCACCACGTCGTCTGGCGGCGGCGGCGGACTGGCGGGCAGCCCGGGGAGCGTGAGGAGCATCGCCGCCTCGCTGGAGGGCCTGACGGAGAGGAGGAGAAGAACCCGCCAGACGCCGTCCAGCAGGAGGCGCCGCCGTCCTCCGCCGGTAACTCTGCGGGACAGGAGGCTGCGGCGAGGAGGCGGGTGCAGAGCGAGTGTATCATCACCACGGTAACGTAGTAATAATATATAAATACATGATAATATCATATAATAGTCTTAATTTAAGGACCCGAGTACAGACGCAGGGCCATATGGGAAAATAGGCCTTTATTTGATGGGGGGGGGGTGACATGCAGCAGGGGGCCGCAGGTCGGAACTGAACCCGCGGCCGCTGCAGCGAGAACTGTGCCTCTGGACATGGGGCGCGCGCTCTACCAGGTGAGCCACACAGGCGCCCCCGTTTGAGCTAGATTCTGACATTTTTTGCTATTGATTTAAAAAAAATACTCTGTAAATAGTGTGGTATTTTATTTATTTATATATACAGTGTGTATATATATGTGTGTGTGTGTGTGTGTGTGTGTGTGTGTGTGTGTGTGTGTGTGTGTTTTTATTGTTTAGTTCTTATTAATATTTAACCCTCCTGTTGTCCTCGGGTCTAATCTGACCCTTTAATAAATGTCTATATCTGAAATATGAGTTTCTTTTTAACCAAATTACCATGAAAAATGGATTCCTTCCAACGCTCTTTATAAATACAACTGATCTCTTTCATTCCTCTGATCTTAACTATCAGTCAAAATAATTCATAACTTCTGCTTTTTTAACTCTAATATTAGGTATAATTCTATAAAAATGAGGGTTATTGACCATGAATTCCAAAAAGTAGTAAAACTAGTAAGGTGGTGGTAGTGGAAACTAAAATAAAAGTCTGAAAAAGGGACAAAAATGTCCAGTTTTTGACCCGGGAGGACAACACGAGGGTTAATATGTCTGTGTACGTCTGCACCAATCACATCGTTCCCTGTAGGGTAACTGCTGGGGCAGCAGAGTACTCAAATACATGTTCACATGTGGCCCTGATACTTTAGTGTGCAGTAAAATGTATCCTATCGTAATAGCCGTGCAACAATGTCTCGCTGTGGCTGACTATAATAACCCGATCCCCCCCCAGACCGCCCGCGGCCCGGAGCCGGATCGAGGGGTGAAGTCGGACTCGGAGGAAGAAGAACCCAAAGGCTCCGCGTCGCCTCACAACAGCTCCAGCGAGTGCATCCCCTTCGCCGAGGAGGGCAACCTGACCATCAAGCAGCGGCCCAAGGCCCCGGGGCCGCCCCGGGCCGAGGCCGTGCTGGAGCCGCCGGAGAAACAGACCACGACCCCGGACCCGCCCGAGTTTAACCTGAAGGAGTCGGACACGGTGAAGCGCCGCCACAAACCCAAAGACAAGGAGCCGGGAGGAGGCTCGCCCGCCAGGGAGGCAGCGAGCAGGTAACCAGTCAAAGATCCATAGTGTGTGTATATAGTATAGTATGTATATAGTGTGGTGGAAGTTTCTGTACAGCGAGGGAGGAATTTGAGTGAAGAAGAGACCTTGTAGAAACAAAATAAAGACAGGCTGCAAACTGGATTAAAAGTTTAGGTATTCGGTGGAAGGGTTTAATAGTTTTCTGCAGAGAACAATCAAAATGACAAGAACAGCGTTCACAATGAACAGAGTTACAGAGTGACGACAGTTCTGTGCCTCGCGTAACATATGACACTTCCTTATATCCCTTTTGCCCCCCCCAGCAGAAACCAAACCATGTTTGGAAAACCTTCTAATCTTAAACAACACACTTCATCTTCTTCTTCAGACTTCTAGGAGCCAGAGCTGTCCCTATCCATCTGTCTAATGCGTCAACAAATGACTGTAGTTGTCATTCAATCTTAGAAGTCAGAGATTCATCTCGTCTATAGATTGGCTCAGACTCCAACCTTAGGCCCTTTGCCTATCTCTGGAGGAGCCTGTGTTTTGTTACCATTTGCTTACAGTAGTGAAATGCAGAGTCATAACATGTTCAGCTGTCTTCAACACTGAAGGACTTACTTTAGGAGATATCTTTAGGAATGACACATGTTTCGGAGGCCTATTTGAATGATTTACTTATCATTATTATTATTATTATTAATAATCACTTAATAAATGAACAATTACTGAAAGAAAATCATTGTCTATGTAATTTTCCCATTACATTATATCTATATATATATATATATATATATATATATATATATATATATATATATATATATATATATATATATTTATATATATAGATAATGTGTATATATATAGATAATGTGTATATATATAGATAATGTGTATATATATACTATCGATACATATCGCCTGTAACCCGGACTTCCCACCGGCCGCGTCTGCGCTGCGTTACCACGGTAACCGCTGTTTTTATGGGTCGTCAAGGACAGAAAGTGAAGTTTAGAAGTCTGTCTTCCTACAAAATAAAATGCATGTGAAATAATAACGAAATGCGGCGTTACTGACTTTAGAGGTTTTGTTTTATTTTGTTGGTCAATTGTGCGAGCACTTCCTGCTGCCTCAAGATAGCAAAACACCCAGAATGCACCTGAACACACCTCCCTGTAAGACCAGCACGCCCAGAATGCACCTGAACACACCTCCCTGTAAGACCAGCACACCCAGAATGCACCTGAACACACCTCCCTGTAAGACCAGCACGCCCAGAATGCACCTGAACACACCTCCCTGTAAGACCATCACTCCCAGAATGCACCTGAACACACCTCCCTGTAAGACCAGCACGCCCAGAATGCACCTGAACACACCTCCCTGTAAGACCAGCACACCCAGAATGCACCTGAACACACCTCCCTGTAAGACCAGCACACCCAGAATGCACCTGAACACACCTCCCTGTAAGACCAGCACACCCAGAATGCACCTGAACACACCTCCCTGTAAGACCAGCACACCCAGAATGCACCTGAACACACCTCCCTGTAAGACCAGCACACCCAGAATGCACCTGAACACACCTCCCTGTAAGACCAGCACGCCCAGAATGCACCTGAACACACCTCCCTGTAAGACCATCACTCCCAGAATGCACCTGAACACACCTCCCTGTAAGACCAGCACACCCAGAATGCACCTGAACACACCTCCCTGTAAGACCAGCACACCCAGCATGCACCTGAACACACCTCCCTGTAAGACCATCACTCCCAGAATGCACCTGAACACACCTCCCTGTAAGACCAGCACACCCAGCATGCACCTGAACACAGCTCCCTGTAAGACCATCACTCCCAGAATGCACCTGAACACACCTCCCTGTAAGACCATCACTCCCAGAATGCACCTGAACACACCTCCCTGTAAGACCAGCACACCCAGATGTGTCTTTTAACCAGATAATTTCAAAACAGAAGTCTCTCGTTAGCATCTTTTATGCTACTTGTCGCAAAGTGATCTGCATGAGCATCTGCGACTCAAATCTGCCTCATCCTCCCATCGGGGAGTGACACCCCGACTGAAATTGGGGGATTTTTATAGTGCTGCGTCCTCTGCGTCTGTCATTGATTCAGTCGACCTTTATTTACATGTTGTTTCTGGTGATAAACAGCGTGATTTACCCCCCTGGTAGCAGGCCTCCGTCCCGGAGCCAGGAGGAGGAGAGGCCAGCCAGTCCGGCGACAGG
>CM049385.1:990654-993154 GCA_026937815.1 Etheostoma perlongum | reverse complement strand
TGACTGTAAAGGTGCTATAAGAATAAATCTCTCTCCCATCAGGATTATTATTTCACTTTTCTTTCTTTCTTTCTTTCCTTTGTAAAACGAGACCAAATAGCCGTTTACTTGCAAAGCCCCCCCCGTTGCTAGGAGACGGATTCATGCACAGCCATCGTCCCAACCCAAAATCCAAAATGACCCAACAAGTCTAAACATCTGCACAACAACAACTGATCTCCACTCATTAAACATGGGGGGGCAGCATTTGAATGCATCATTTGCATAAAAAAGTTCAAACGGGAGAAGCATGAAGGGACACGTCCCGGTGATTTGTTTCCCTGTTTTTTTTTAACTTCAGTGAATGCAACATCTTTCCAGAAGTCTACGAGGTTCAACGTGTGATAGAATCACAATTTCGTTCCCAGAATGCACCAGCCCGGAGAGGACACGCAAGCTCCAGCTGGAAAACTACTGAGATCCAAAGGAAGACGTGTTGTTTACGTTCTGCTACAAAACACACCTGAACACACCTGCCTCGACATGTCTGTCTGTCTCTGTGTGTGTGTGTGTGTGTGTGTGTGTGTGTTACATAAGAATATTTTGCAAGAGCATTCTGGGATCGGAGGGACCAAAAACGCTCGGGGTTGTTGGTATTTCTTTAAACCAATCGAAATCGTCTGGGTGGCGCTGAGCACCGGACGCAGCGATGGCTGACATCACACTGTAACGTGAGATATCTAAATCAGCTGATACATGACGTTACCTGCTGACATCACACTGTAACGTGAGATATCTAAATCAGCTGATACATGACGTTACCTGCTGACATCACACTGTAACGTGAGATATCTAAATCAGCTGATACATGACGTTACCTGCTGACATCATACTGTAACGTGAGATATTTAAATCAGCTGATACATGACGTTACCTGCTGACATCACACTGTAACGTGAGATATCTAAATCAGCTGATACATGACGTTACCTGCTGACATCATACTGTAACGTGAGATATCTAAATCAGCTGATACATGACGTTACCTGCTGACATCACACTGTAACGTGAGATATCTAAATCAGCTGATACATGACGTTACCTGCTGACATCACACTGTAACATGAGATATTTAAATCAGCTGATACATGATGTTACCTGCTGACATCATACTGTAACGTGAGATATCTAAATCAGCTGATACATGACGTTACCTGCTGACATCATACTGTAACATGCTGTCTAAATCAGCTGATACATGACGTTACCTGCTGACATCACACTGTAACGTGAGATATCTAAATCAGCTGATACATGACGTTACCTGCTGACATCATACTGTAACATGAGATATCAGCTGATAATCAGCTGATACACTGAACGTTACCTGCTGACATCACACTGTAACATCATACACACGTGATATCTAAATCAGCTGATACATGACGTTACCTGCTGACATCACACTGTAACGTGAGATAAATCAGCTGATACATGACGTTACCTGCTGACATCATACTGATACATGACATGTTACCTGCTGACATCACACTGTAACATGAGATATCTAAATCAGCTGATACATGACGTTACCTGCTGACATCACACTGTAACGTGAGATATCTAAATCAGCTGATACATGACGTTACCTGCTGACATCATACTGTAACGTGAGATATCTAAATCAGCTGATACATGACGTTACCTGCTGACATCACACTGTAACGTGAGATATCTAAATCAGCTGATACATGACGTTACCTGCTGACATCATACTGTAACGTGAGATATCTAAATCAGCTGATACATGACGTTACCTGCTGACATCATACTGTAACATGAGATATTTAAATCAGCTGATACATGACGTTACCTGCTGACATCACACTGTAACGTGAGATATTTAAATCAGCTGATACATGACGTTACCTGCTGACATCATACTGTAACGTGAGATATTTAAATCAGCTGATACATGACGTTACCTGCTGACATCATACTGTAACATGAGCTATTTACATCAGCTGATACATGACGTTACCTGCTGACATCATACTGTAACATGAGATATTTAAATCAGCTGATACATGACGTTACCTGCTGACATCATACTGTAACATGAGATATTTAAATCAGCTGATACATGACGTTACCTGCTGACATCATACTGTAACATGAGATATTTAAATCAGCTGATACATGACCTGCTGACATTACATACTGACATCATACTGTAACATGAGATATTTAAATCAACTGATACATGATACATGACGTTACCTGCTGACATCATACTGTAACATGAGATATTTACATCAGCTGATACATGAAGTTACCTGCTGACATCATACTGTAACATGAGCTATTTACATCAGCTGATACATGACGTTACCTGCTGACATCATACTGTAACATGAGCTATTTACATCAGCTGATACATGAAGTTACCTGCTGACATCATACTGTAACATGAGATATTTAAATCAGCTGATACATGACGTTACCTGCTGACATCATACTG
>CM049385.1:970654-988154 GCA_026937815.1 Etheostoma perlongum | reverse complement strand
TCTGAGGACCAGGTAACCATAGTCCTCAGATTGGACAGATAGTCTAGCTAGCTGTCTGGATTTACCCTGCAGAGATCTGAGGACCAGGTAACCATAGTCCTCAGATTGGACAGATAACTAGCTGCTGTCTGGATTTACAACAGACCTGAGGACCAGGTAACCATAGTCCTCAGATTGGACAGATAGTCTACCTAGCTGTCTGGATTTACCATGCAGAGATCTGAGGACCAGGTAACCATAGTCCTCAGATTGGACAGATAGTCTAGCTAGCTGTCTGGACCCAGGTAACCATAGTCCTCAGATTGGACAGATAGCCTAGCTAGCTGTCTGGATTTACATGCAGAGATCTGAGGACCAGGTAACCATAGTCCTCAGATTGGACAGATAGTCTAGCTAGCTGTCTGGATTTACCCTGCAGAGGACCAGGTAACCATAGTCCTCAGATTGGACAGATAGCCTAGCTAGCTGTCTGGATTTACCATGCAGAGATCTGAGGACCAGGTAACCATAGTCCTCAGATTGGACAGATAGTCTAGCTAGCTGTCTGGATTTACCCTGCAGAGATCTGAGGACCAGGTAACCATAGTCCTCAGAAATCAGCCGCAGGTTAGAGCGCCAACACAGAGACAGAGGACGGGGACGGAGGTTAGACACAGAGACAGAGGACGAGGTTAGAGCGCCATTTGACCCAGGACACATGAGGGTTACATACTCTATTTTTACTAAACATCTCAAAATGTCCTCTTATCTACATTAAATATGTCTTCATAACGTCTCGTAGGATTTCAAATAACTGTCACTGTTAAAATAAATCAAAACAGAGTTGTTTATGTGTTTCTGGAAAAAATGCAAATGAAACGTGGACACAAACAAACAACACACACACACACACACACACACACACACACACACACACACACACACACACACACACACTCACACACACCCCTCTGCGGGAACACATACGTACACGCATGCATGCACACCCACTTCATCTGTAATAAGCAGGCTGCGTTTCTGAAAGAGGACAGCAGCGGTTATGTAACCACACACACACACAGAGTCACACACACACACACACACACACACACAGTCACACACAGAGTCACACTCACACACACACACACCCCCCCTGCAGAAAGCCAGCTTCTCTCTGCTCTGAATGTGAATATTGTCTCAGAGAAAGCGGCGAGGACAACCCGTAACCTGTCAGATCAAATCAGCGGCGTTCACTCCTCCCTCCCTCCCTCCCTCCCTCCTCCCTCCCTCCCTCCCTCCTCCCTCCCTCCCTCCTCCCTCCCTCCCCTCCTCCTCCCTCCTCCTCCCTCCCTCCTCCTCCCGCCCTCCTCCTCCTCCCTCCTTCGGCAGCTGCTCTGTCTTTGCACGTGACCCGTAACCACAACGTCAGAGGCTGCAGCCAACAATTACTCTCACTAACCCATTACCCCATCTCCGGTTGGTCTGAGCCCCAAACCCCCGAGACGTTCAGGGTACTGAAGGAAAACTCTTCAGCTTTGGGATGTACTAATGTCTGTGATTGGCTGTCACGCAGGACTAACTCATGCAGGACTAACTCTGGCAGGACTAACTCTGGCAGGACTAACTCTGGCAGGACTAACTCTGGCAGGACTAACTCTCGCAGGACTAACTCTGGCAGGACTAACTCTGGCAGGACTAACTCTGGCAGGACTAACTCTGGCAGGACTAACTCTGGCAGGACTAACTCACGCAGGACTAACTCACGCAGGACTAACTCATGCAGGACTAACTCACGCAGGACTAACTCATGCAGGACTAACTCTCGCAGGACTAACTCTGGCAGGACTAACTCTCGCAGGACTAACTCATGCAGGACTAACTCATGCAGGACTAACTCATGCAGGACTAACTCTGGCAGGACTAACTCTGGCAGGACTAACTCTGGCAGGACTAACTCTGGCAGGACTAACTCTCGCAGGACTAACTCTCGCAGGACTAACTCTTGCAGGAGTTTACACAGAGGCTCACAGAGCAACCCCCCTCAATCTGATCTGAAAACCTCTTTTGGGGAGGGGGGCATGAAGTCCTCTAGAAGGAAAAACCCTGCCAGTCCTTTAGAAAACAATCAGAAAGTTTCCCGTCTCACCTGTGCAGATCCCGGGGCGTTTTCCCGCCGCGCTGTCCAGCAGAGCGAGGGTCAGGTTGTCCGGCGTGTCGGGGGGAAGTGGCGCCCCCCACTCCCTCCGCCGCCGCTCTCCGTGATAAGACTGGCCTCAGAGCTCTGCTCGTCGCTGGACAGAGACGGGCTCCGGATGTCTCCGGAGCTGTTGGCGCTGCCCGGCGCCGGGACGACACCGGGCCCCGTGGCCGAGGGCCAGGAGGGGGGGTCCTCACTGTCAGGGCTGCAGGAGGGAAGGAAGGGGGTCATTAAAAGTACTAAAAGTAGTGATAATTTACATGGAGTCTGGTGGAGATATGCTGCTCTATACACACTAAAAGTAGTGATAATTTACATGGAGTCTGGTGGAGATATGCTGCTCTATACACGCTAAAAGTAGTGATTATTTACATGGAGTCATGGAGTATGCTGGTAGTGATTATTTACATGGAGTCTATGGAGATATGCTGCTCTATACATGCTAAAAGTAGTGTGATTATTTACATGGAGTCTGGTGGAGATATGCTGCTCTATACACGCTAAAAGTAGTGATTATTTACATGGAGTCTGGTGGAGATATGCTGCTCTATACACGCTAAAAGTAGTGATTATTTACATGGAGTCTGGTGGAGATATGCTGCTCTATACATGCTAAAAGTAGTGATTATTTACATGGAGTCTGGTGGAGATATGCTGCTCTATACACGCTTAAAGTAGTGATTATTTACATGGAGTCTGGTGGAGATATGCTGCTCTATACACACTAAAAGTAATGATTAATTACATGGAGTCTGGTGGAGATATGCTGCTCTATACACGCTAAAATCACTGATTATTTACATGGAGTCTGGTGGAGATATGCTGCTCTATACACTCTAAAATCACTGATTATTTACATGGAGTCTGGTGGAGATATGCTGCTCTATACACGCTAAAAGTAGTGATTATTTACATGGAGTCTGGTGGAGATATGCTGCTCTATACACGCTAAAAGTAGTGATTATTTACATGGAGTCTGGTGGGTTTGGTGACAAATGATTGTGTTCATGTAAGATCTTAAAATAGAAACATCTCAGGATCTTAGTGCCAGTGCAATGATGTCACACTAAGGGGAAAAAAGCGTAACGACATGCAAAAAGCGTGTTTATTTCCCTTAGTGAAAATCCCCCCCGCCCCACCGATGTTTTTCACAACACTTTTGCTGGAGTTGGCGCTCCCGTACAGTTGTTGTTTTGAAGAATTATAAATTCATTATTAAAATTATAAAAGTATAAAGTATAAAAGTATACAGTATTATATTATAATTATTATTTTTCAGAGGTTTTTTTGTCTTTTTGTGACGCTTAGAGATTTTTTCAAACACTCTTTGACCTTTTGATTGTTTTGGGGAAGTTAGTTTTCACGTGTGGTACCTGAACACCTCGCGGGCCTGGCCCCCCTCCGGGGACGTCTCCCTGAAGAAAGGAACGACCCGGGACAGACTGGCCCTGCGGCGGGACGCCCCCACCCCCCCCGCTGGCCTTGTCCGCCACCCCGCCAACAAACCCCCCGGCCCGGGTCAGCGCCGTGGTCTGCTTCTTCAGGAACTTCTCCAGCGGCTTCATCCCCGCCGGCATGGTGGAGAGACACTGCAACAAGTAACCAGATTACTGCAGCAGAAGTACTCCTACACAATACTCAGTATACTGGAACAGTACTCTGCATTACACTGGAACAATACTCTCTATAATACTGGAACAATATTCTCTATTACACTGGAACAATACTCTCTATAATACTGGAACAATACTCTCTATAATACTGGAACAATACTCTCTATAATACTGGAACAATACTCTCTATAATACTGGAACAATACTCTCTATTACACTGGAACAATACTCTCTATAATACTGGAAAATACTCTATAATACTGGAACAATACTCTCTATTACACTGGAACAATACTCAGTATACTGGAACAGTACTCTGTATTACACTGGAACAGTACTCTATAATACAGGAACAATACTCTCTATAATACTGGAACAATACTCTCTATTACACTGGAACAGTACTCTATAATACTGGAACAATACTCTCTATTATACTGGAACAATACTCTCTATTACACTGGAACAATACTCTCTATTATACTGGAACAATACTCTGCATTACACTGGAACAATCCTCAGTATACTGGAACAGTACTCTGCATTACACTGGAACAATACTCTCTATAATACTGGAAAAATACTCTATAATACTGGAAAAATACTCTGTAATACTGGAACAATATTCTCTATTACACTGGAACAATACTTTCTATAATACTGGAACAATACTCTGTATTACACTGGAACAATACTCTCTATAATACTGGAACAATACTCTCTATAATACTGGAACAATACTCTATAATACTGGAACAATACACTCTATAATAATGGAACAATACTCTCTATAATACTGGAACAATACTCTGTATTACACTGGAACAATACTCTCTATAATAATGGAACAATACTCTCTATAATACTGGAACAATACTCTCTATAATAATGGAACAATACTCTCTATTATACTGGAACAATACTCTCTATAATACTGGAACAATACTCTATAATAATGGAACAATACTCTCTATTATACTGGAAAAATACTCTCTATAATACTAACAATAATACTGGAACAATACTCTCTATAATAATGGAACAATACTCTCTATACTACTGGAACAGTACTCTCTATAATACTGGAACAATACTCTCTATAATACTGGAACAATACTCTCTATAATACTGGAACAATACTCTCTATAATAATGGAACAATACTCTCTATAATAATGGAACAATACTCTCTATAATACTGGAACAATACTCTCTATAATACTGGAACAATACTCTCTATAATACTGGAACAATACTCTCTATTATACTGGAACTATACTCTGTATTACACTAGAATTATACTCTCTATTACACTGGAACAATACTCTATTACACTGGAACAATACTCTCTATAATACTGGAACAATACTCTGCATTACACTGGAACAATACTCTCTATAATACTGGAACAATACTCTGTATTACACTGGAACAGTACTCTGTATTACACTGGAACAATACTCTCTATATACACTGGAACAGTACTCTTACAACAATAACAATTACACTGGAACAATACTCTCTATAATACTGGAACAATACTCTCTATAATACTGGAACAATACTCTCTATAATACTGGAACAATACTCTCTATAATACTGGAACAATACTCTCTATAATACTGGAACAATACTCTCTATAATACTGGAACAGTACTCTATAATACTGGAACAGTACTCTGGAACAATATATAATACTGGAACAATACTGGAACAATACTCAGTATACTGGAACAGTACTCTGCATTACACTGGAACAATCTCAGTATACTGGAACAGTACTCTGCATTACACTGGAACAATACTCAGTATACTGGAACAGTACTCTGCATTACACTGGAACAATACTCAGTATACTGGAACAGTACTCAATACTCTCATTACTGGAACAATACTCTCTACTGGAACAATACTCAGTATACTGGAACAGTACTCTGCATTACACTGGAACAATACTCTCTATAATACGGGAACAATACTCTCTATAATACTGGAAAAATACTCTGTAATACTGGAACAATATTCTCTATTACACTGGAACAATACTTTCTATAATAATGGAACAATACTCTCTATAATACTGGAACAATACTCTCTATAACACTGGAACAATACTCTAATACTGGATACTAATACTGGAACAATACTCTCTATAATACTGGAACAATACTCTCTATTATAATACTGGAACAATACTCTCTATAATACTGGAACAATACTCTCTATAATACTGGAACAATACTCTCTATAATACTGGAACAATACTCTATAATACTGGAACAATACTCTCTATAATACTGGAACAATACTCTCTATAATACTGGAACAATACTCTGCATTACACTGGAACAATTAATACTGGAACAATCTATTACACTGAACAATACTCTGGAACAGTATAATACTGGAACAATACTCTCTATAATACTGGAACAATACTCTCTATAATACTGGAACAATACTCAGTATACTGGAACAGTACTCTGCATTACACTGGAATTATACTCTCTATTACTGGAACACTCTATTACACTGGAACAATACTCTCTATTACACTGGAACAATACTCTCTATTATACTGGAACAATACTCTCTATAATACTGGAACAATACTCTCTATAATACTGGAACAATACTCTCTATAATACTGGAACAATACTCTCTATAATACTGGAACAGTACTCTGCTATTATACTGGAACAATACTCTCTATAATACTGGAACAATACTCTCTATAATACTGGAACAAACAATACTCAGTATACTGGAACAATACTCTGGAACAATACTCTCTATAATACTGGAACAATACTCTCTATTACACTGGAACAATACTCTCTCTATTATTACTGGAACAATACTCTCTATAATACTGGAACAATACTCTCTATAATACTGGAACAATAGTCAGTATTACACTGGAACAATACTCTCTATAATACTGGAACAATACTCAGTATACTGGAACAGTACTCTGCATTACACTGGAATTATACTCTCTATTACACTGGAATTATACTCTCTATTACACTGGAACAATACTCTATAATACTGGAACAATACTCTCTATAATACTGGAACAATACTCAGTATACTGGAACAGTACTCTGCATTACACTGGAATTAATACTCTATTATAATACTGGAACAATATACTGTATACTGGAACAATACTCTCTATAATACTGGAACAATACTCTCTATAATACTGGAACAATACTCTCTATAATACTGGAACAATACTCTCTATAATACTGGAACAATACTCTCTATACTGGAACAGTACTCTCTATATTACACTGGAACAATACTCTCTATAATACTGGAACAATACTCTCTATAATACTGGAACAATACTCTGGAACAATATAATACTGGAACAATACTCTCTATAATACTGGAACAGTACTCTATAATACTGGAACAATACTCTCTATAATACTGGAACAATACTCTCTATAATACTGGAACAATACTCTATAATACTGGAACAATACTCTAATACTAACAATACTCTAACACTGGAATACTCTCTATTACACTGGAACAATACTCTCTATAATACTGGAACAGTACTCTGTATTACACTGGAACAATACTCTCTATAATACTGGAACAATGCTCTCTATAATACTGGAACAGTACTCTGCATTACACTGGAACAATACTCTCTATAATACTGGAACAATACTCTCTATAATACAATACTCTAACAATGGAACAATCTCTATAATACTGGAACAATACTCTCTATAATACTGGAACAATACTCTCTATAATACTGGAACAATACTCTGGAACAATATTACACTGGAACAGTACTCTCTATAATACTGGAACAATACTCTCTATAATACTGGAACAATACTCTCTATAATACTGGAACAATACTCTCTATATACTGGAACAATACTCTGTATTACACTGGAATTATTACTACTCTTAATACTTAACAGTATAATACTGGAACAATACTCTCTATAATACTGGAACAATACTCTGTATAATACTGGAACAATACTCTCTATAATACTGGAACAATACTCTGCAGTATTACACTGAACAATACTCTCTATAATACTGGAACAATACTCTCTACTCTCTATAATACTGGAACAATACTGGAACAATACTCTCTATAATACTGGAACAATACTCTATAATACTGGAACAATACTCTCTATAATACTGGAACAGTACTCTGCATTAACTCTCTATAATACTGGAACAATACTCTCTAATACTGGAACAATACTCTATATACTAACACTGGAACAATACTCTCTATAATACTGGAACAATACTCTCTATAATACTGGAACAATACTCAGTATACTGGAACAGTACTCTGCATTACACTGGAATTATACTCTCTATTACACTGGAACTGTATTACACTGGAACAATACGCTGTATTACACTGGAACAGTACTCTGTATTACACTGGAACAATACTCTCTATAATACTGGAACAATACTCTCTATAATACTGGAACAATACTCAGTATACTGGAACAGTACTCTGCATTACACTGGAACAATACTCTCTATAATACTGGAACAATACTCTCTATAATACTGGAACAATACTCTCTATAATACTGGAACAATACTCTCTATAATACTGGAACAATACTCTGTATTACACTGGAACAATACTCTCTATAATACTGGAACAGTACTCTCTATAATACTGGAACAATACTCTCTATAATACTGGAACAATACTCAGTATACTGGAACAATACTCTGTATTACACTGGAATTATACTCTCTATTACACTGGAACAATACTCTCTATAATACTGGAACAGTACTCTGTATTACACTGGAACAATACTCTCTATAATACTGGAACAGTACTCTGCATTACACTGAAACAATACTCTCTATAATACTGGAACAATACTCTCTATAATACTGGAACAATACTCTATAATACTGGAACAATACTCAGTATACTGGAACAGTACTCTGCATTACACTGGAACAATACTCTCTAGAATACTGGAACAGTACTCTGCATTACACTGAAACAATACTCTCTATAATACTGGAACAATACTCTCTATAATACTGGAACAATACTCAGTATACTGGAACAGTACTCTGCATTACACTGGAATTATACTCTCTATTACACTGGAACAATACTCTATTACACTGGAACAATACTCTATAATACTGGAACAATACTCTATAATACTGGAACAATACTCTATAATACTGGAACAACACTCTGCATTACAATGGAATTATACTCTGTATTACACTGAACTATACTCTTATACTGGAACTATACTCTTATACTGGAACTATACTCTTATACTGGAACTATACTCTTATACTGGAACTATACTCTTATACTGGAACTATACTCTGTTACATGTAGAAGCCCTGCTTAAATGTAGATGAATGTAGTGGAGTAACTAAAGTCACTAGTAACTAAAGTAGAAAGTAGCAGGAAAATAAAAGACTAAAGTACCTTTAAGTTGTCTCCTTAAGTGCAGTACTCGAGTAAATGTACTTCATTACATTCCTCCACTGGAGGTGGAGACTTGAAGGATGGCGCTGGTGCTGCAGAGGCGGGGTCTACATCATCCAGCCCCCGCGGGTCTGGGGGAGCAGGTGTGTGCGCGGGGCTGCTCTCCGGAACAACAGCACCGGCTTTTAACCCATCAGTGTGGACGAAGGTACCGGTACCGGTGTGCTGTAGAGTCTTCCGGGTACCTCCGCACCGAGAGATTTGAATTAACCCCTAACTGCTTAAAACAACCCCCAAAAAACAAAAATGGATCCCGAGAAAGCCGCTCCTCTCCGGCTACACCGCGTCCTCCTGCCCGGCTACACCGCGTCTTCCCCGGCTACACCGCGTCTTCCTCTCCGGCTACACCGCGTCTTCCTCCCCGGCTACACCGCGTCTTCCCCGGCTACACCGCGTCCTCCTGCCCGGCTACACCGCGTCCTCCTGCCCGGCTACACCGCGTCTTCCCCGGCTACACCGCGTCCTCCTGCCCGCTCTCCTCCTTCTCTGCAGCGGCCGCGTAAACACCAAGCTCCGGGTAAAGATTGGTCCCGTCCGTAGGCGGAAAAAACCGAGGAAATGAACCCCGAACGGAGCTGTCCGTCTCCGCAGATTTCTCCGGTGGGTTCCTGTCCTTGTCCCCGGTAACGTGGACCGACCGGAACACCGTGTGCGGGGCTGTTTCTGCAGACTCCTCCGTGATGTCTCCGTGATGTCTCCGTGATAAACGGGCGGATCAAATGATCGACGTTGCTGGATTTTCTCACCCCCCGTGCGTGCTCGCGGTTGTTCCTCCTTCACACACCTGGAGGATAAAACCCGACCTGCCCGGCGCGGTGCGTTTGGGTGCTGTAGGTTTTCTCAGCAACAGCGGTGATGGTGTTTTTACTGCAGCACGCGCTCTCTGCTAAATTAGTGGAATGAGAAGTGACTCGTAACATTCTCACTCCCCCCCCCCACCTCTGATCTGCTGCAGTTGTGCGCTCCCGACAGCACGGACACGCGCATGCACATTTACTTCCAGTGCTGTAAAATTGATGGAAATGAAAATATCCCTGACGACAGCAGCAGGAATATTCATCAGGACTCATAAACCGAGTCTACGAATATTTTTGATCAATATTAAATGAATACATTAATAAAGTTCTCCCTGCAGTTATCTAAAGGAATAAATGAGGCAATCATTATAATGACGTTCTATAATGACTCATTTATGTATTTACATTGAGGATAAATACATAGGCACGCGCTATAATTGGCCAGGCACCATCCCCCGACCAATCAACTGTCCCGACTAGACCGATACTGATTATTAGTAATGAAACCGATATTTGGGACCGATATGTATTTACAGTGAAAATGGAAATATTTGAGTTTTGGGTATTTTTAATCCCTTTATTATTCACAGGAAAGCTTAGGGGAGGGGTGAGGGGGGGGGACTGCAGGTGCGTCCAGTCATTAGCATCTATAGCTGGGCGCGCTCTACCGGGTGAGCTACCCCGGCGGAGTCCTGAAGAAAGATGAACATTATTTGCATGTTCAAATAAACTACAAACTACTTTCATGCATAATGTTACGGTGGGAATCCTTTTATTTATCCTATGTGGAGAAGAAAAACATTTTAAAATATATCAAAAACATCGTGGAAGGCATGTTGGTTGCGTTTCTTTGGGCATTTCTTAGGGGGTGCATGGGACTCCTGGAGCTTTCTTAGGGGGTGCGTGGGACTCCTGGAGCTTTCTTAGGGGGTGTGGGGGAATCCTGGAGCTTTCTTATGGGGTGCGGGGGAATCCTGGAGCTTTCTTAGGGGGTGTGGGGGAATCCTGGAGCTTTGTTAGGGGGTGTGGGGGAATCCTGGAGCTTTGTTAGGGGGTGTGGGGAATCCTGGAGCTTTCTTAGGGGGTGTGGGGGAATCCTGGAGCTTTGTTAGGGGGTGTGGGGGAATCCTGGAGCTTTCTTAGGGGTGCGTGGGAATCCTGGAGCTTTCTTAGGGGGTGCATGGAGTAGACTACACTGCTGAGTTCACTGTGGTTATAACAATAAAACTGAAGAGACCGGGGACCTTTGTTAATCTGCGTGTGTTATCTGATCATTGGTTGTTAGTTTCACAACTGCAACAGGAGACACACACACACACACACACACACACACACACACACACACACACACACACACACACACACACACCTGTATGCATGGCCGACTCCTCAGTCTGCAACATGTCCAGTAAAGTGACACCACGCGGAGGAGAGGACTCACGTTTCTTCTCTAGAGACGGCGATCGTCATGGGGATATACGCGGGATATTTATCCACTTTGATGCGATGAAATTGCGGAACTTGCAAAAAGTGAAGTTTGATGATTTAAAAGAGGCTGTGTGTCTTGTCGCGTGATTACATCACTTCATAACGTTCCCATGGCAACAGGGGAAAATGGCCGCTCCTGTGTGAAGCGAACGCAACATTTTCTAACTTTCTGCTGAGATATTTAGAGATAGATACTTATTCATCCCGAAGGAAACTTTAGGCACGCAGTGGCAATACATAACACAACACACACACATACACACACACACACACACACATACACACACACCTAAGAATAAGACTATATATCCCTCCCAGAAATGCGATGACCATGCTAAGAGGAGATCTTTTGGTCGACGGTGTGCAGAAGATCATCTTTGTGACTTTTTTTGCAATGAAATGAAGAGATTATGAAATCATGCAAGCCCGGCGTTATTTTGCGTGGAAATCGGCAATTTATGTGACAAGTA
Organism: Etheostoma perlongum; assembly: GCA_026937815.1. Taxonomy (NCBI): domain Eukaryota; kingdom Metazoa; phylum Chordata; class Actinopteri; order Perciformes; family Percidae; genus Etheostoma; species Etheostoma perlongum. The sequence continues at coordinate 976,066 of CM049385.1, read as the reverse complement.
TGTTTATGTATTTGAAAAAAAAAAAACATTTCTGGAGGGAGTGGTCCTATCTAGACGGGTTAAAGGCCGACTCCACCGAAGCTCTCTCGTGTTGTGGCGGAGGTTACGAGTCAGCTCAGATTAGATTATTCATCTAACGTTAGCTGTGCTAAAGTCCGATATAACGGCGCGGAGGCCACGTAACGGTGCTGCGGCGGCCGCCACGCCGGTCGGTAACGGGACCACCGAGAGACGGAGCAGCGGCCCGCCGTGCTCTCAGGAACAACGTCTGTTAGTCAAAGGAGAGAACGCTTCGGTTCCCGTCTGGAGAACTCAACTCAACGAGAAAAGACGCTCCTGAAGCCGTGACGGAGCCGTGACGGAGCCGTGATGGAGCCGTGACGGAGATGCGATGGAGCCGTGATGGAGCCGTGACGGAGCCGTGATGGACCCGTGATGGAGCCGTGATGGAGCCGTGACGGAGCCGTGATGGACCCGTGATGGAGCCGTGATGGAGCCGTGACGGAGATGCGATGGAGCCGTGATGGAGCCGTGACGGAGATGCGATGGAGCCGTGATGGAGCCGTGACGGAGATGCGATGGAGCCGTGACGGAGATGCGACGGAGCCGTGACGGAGATGCGACGGAGCCGTGACGGAGCCGTGACGGAGATGCGATGGAGCCGTGATGGAGCCGTGACGGAGATGCGATGGAGCCGTGACGGAGATGCGACGGAGCCGTGACGGAGATGCGACGGAGCCGTGATGGAAAACAAGACCTCGGAAACAACCGAGCTCTGCTTCAGACTGTCACTGCCCTACAAGACAGAGTGTTACATAATACTGTCTGGCTGTGTGTGTCTGTCTGTCTGTGTGTGTGTGTGTGTGTGTGTGTCTGTCTGTGTGTGTGTCTGTGTGTGTGTGTGTGTGAGCAGGATGACAGAATGGGAGCTCACTTCTGCACACGCTCAGTATCTCTCTCTGCTGGCTTAAGTGACAGACACACACACACACACACACACACTTTTGTGTGTATGTACTGTATGTGTGTGTGTGCCTGTGTGTGTGTCTGTGTGTGTCTGTGTGTGTGTCTGTGTGTGTGAGAGAAACACTGAAGTATGAGTGGCCGAGCAGCTGTTACATCATTGATAACGAGCCAATTAGAAGACAGAAGGCTCTTCGTGTTGAGAAAGCATTACAAAACAGTTACATCATCACCGTCTTCAAAGCTCATCGCCATGGTTACAACTGACTCCTGAACAACGCGAGGGATAAAGTTGTGTTTGAATCGTCGACTTGTCGTCTAACAGGAGTCCTCTCTGTGCTCAGCTGCTGTCGACTGCTCTCTGATTGGCTGTCAGAGCCTGTCAATCACATTACATAAGAGCTCCCGCCCCCTCTGAATATTCATGGCAACGGTCAGAGCAGCTGAACGACAGAATAGAGATTGTAATGAGGAAGGAGCAAGGAAAACTAGGGAAAGGAGGAGAGAAGGAAAGAGAAGGAAAGAGAAAAGAAAGAAAAGAAAGCATAAAGAGGAAAGAAATGAAAACAAAAGGAGGAAAGAAAAATGGGGAAAAGAGGAGAGAAAGGAAGAAAGAAAAATGGGGAAAAGAAAGTAAGAAAGAGAAAAGAAAGCATAAAGGAGGATAGAGAAAAGGGGAAAAGAAAGATAAGAAAGCATAAAGGAGGAAAGAAAAATGGGGAAAAGAGGAGAGAAAGGAAGAGAAAAGAAATCATGAAGGAGGAAAGAGAAATGGGGAAAGAAAGATAAGAAAGGTAAAGGAGGAAAGAAAAAGGGGGAACGAGGAGAGAAAGGACGAAAGAAAAATGGGAAAAGAAAGGAGGAAAGAGATGTAAGAAAGATGTAAAGGAGGAGAAAATTAGGAAAGAAAGGAGCAAAGTACGAAAGGAGGAAAACAAAAAGAGGGATGAAAGACGGAAAGGAAATATAAAGGACAGAAAAACAAGGCGAAGCGAAGGAGGAAACAAAGCAAAGAGGAAAGGTTTAAACGAGTTGACCCTCCAGCGTGATTCTAACAACGCATCATCAGCCTGTCTGCAGATTTGGGGGGGGGGGTCTTTGAAAACTGCCCCCCCCCCAAAATACGCAGCAGTCGATAAAAGCTGATTTCTGTGCAAAAAATCTGGGCTCGTATGTCATACGGGGCTCGCATGATGTCATAATCTCGTCATAATATAATCATAATAAAGTCTCAGATATCTCAGCAGGAAGATGAGGTGTGTAAGTGTATTTATTTATCAACAGGCAGGCAGCCGCCCCGAAGTTGTGATTAATCATAATCACATGATGTGATAATGAGATCGTATTACGACGCATAATTAGCCAAAATTCGCATAATTATAGGGGGGGGCGGGGTCCAAATACGCAGTACCTTTACTGCATAATAGATGCAGATTTCAGCACAAAATCATTTTTTCATCGCAAAAAGTCACAAATATCTCCGCAGGAAGAGGAAGTCGTTTACGTCACACGAGAGCAGCCATTTTCCCCGTTGCCATGGGAACGTCATCAAGTGACGAATCATGCGACAAGAAAAAGTTTTTTTCATTAAAACTCATCAAGTTCCCGCAATTTCATTGCGTAAAATTGCATAAATATCTCGCATATTTCAAGAAAACGTGCCGCACAATCAAGGATTTCTGCAACAATCACAAAAAAAAAATAAACTGGACATTATGTTTTGAGCAATAACACCGGCTTAAACTATAATAATAATAATAATAATATAATAATAATATAATGTGCAATACTCATTATTACCGTCAGCATTTTAATTCTTACTATGTAAATCCCGAACACATCCACACTCCATGTTTATTTATATTTCTACTCTGATATTTCTATACTTATATTTGAATAAATAAAGTATTTCTGGTTCTGAGGCGTGAACTCCCGACGGCGGCCGAATGCCTCGATGAGCACGCCGAGGAGCGAGCGGGTGTGTTGGTAACGCCGTAACGGCGTGCCGTACGTACGCCGTCGCTCGACATCAGTCAGAACTCAGAGTTCCTATTGGCTCGGAAGGGTTAGAGAGGGAGTGTTTGAGTAAGGGTGTGTGTGTGTGTGTGTGTGTGTGTGTGTGTGTGTGTGTGTGTGTGTGTGTGTGTGTGTGTGTGTTTGTGTGTGTGTGTGAGCGTGTGTGTGTGTGTGAGCGTGTGTGTGTTTGTGTGTGTGTGTGTGAGCGTGTGTGTGTGTGTGTGTGTGAGCGTGTGTGTGTGTGTTTTGTGTGTGTGTGTGTGAGCGTGTGTGTGTGTGTGAGCGTGTGTGTGTGTGTGAGCGTGTGTGTGTGTGGGTGTGTGTGTGTGTTTGTGTGTGTGTGTGTGTGTGTGAGCGTGTGTGTTTGTGTGTGTGTGTGAGCGTGTGTGTGAGCGTGTGTGAGTGTATCTGTGTGTGTGAGAGTGTATCTGTGTGTGTGTGTGTCAGGCCGTTGATTAACTCCGAGGTGACGGGGTCTTCCCTCTACAGAGAACGTTCTTCAGATTTAATCTTCAGATTTAATCTTCAGATTTAATCTTTAGATTTAATCTTGTTTTAATTTGACATCAGACCACAAACACGTCTTCTTCTAACTTTAATGTAAAAAACAAACAGAACGTGGTTCTCTGGACAGGAAGTGGCCATTTCATCTCATCTAACAGAAAACAACCAACAGTATTCAAATTAACATTTAATTAAAAAGAAGGAAAAGTCAAATCAACGCTGAGTTGTTTCCCCGGCAACGCTCGAGGTCCCTGCCGACGACGTGTTTCCCGTTTCCGGTGACAGTGAACGCCTCCTGGCTGCAGAAAGCAACGAGGATCAACGGCCTTTTAAATCACATCCCAGGTGGTACGAGCCATCTGGTGGTCGCCGTGGTAACACTGGCCCAACCCCAGAGTGAGCCCTGAGGACTCCCGGACTGAATTGATCTCAGGTGCTGAGCGAGGCCACATGGGCTCAGACAGGTACGTTACGATGCCGAGACGGCGGTCTGGGTATTTTCTTTCAGTTTTACTTTCAGTTTGCTGCTGTCCACACGGCCCGGGTCCTGGAGACGTCTCTCCTGGACCCGGGCCGTCTCCAGGAGAGGCCCAGGATATGGCCAAGGCCCAGGATATGGCCGAGGACAAGGAGACGGCCAAGGCCCGGGAGACGGCTCCAGGAGACGTCCGAGGACCAGGATATGGCCGAGGACCAGGAGACGGCCGAGGCCCAGGAGACGGCACCAGGAGATGGCGGCCTGATTCCTCATGGATTCTACCAGCTGGACCACGTGTCCGCGCCGTGCTGGTTTTCACCTTTGGAATTCCCGGATGTCCCTATGGTCTCCGCGGGAACACTTTGAACTGTGGGTAATGGGTACCCTTAACCCCCCCCAGCTGTAACGGGACGGGACATCTGGAGGTTTTCAGGAAGCACCGGCTCAGCAATTCATTCTAAATATTTACATAACCGACTCTCAGACATATTTTATCTCAGTAAATTTTCTGTATTAACTCTGATGACACAAAGGAACTTCCTGTTTCAGAACTCAGACAACAAACTAAAGTCCAGAGTGAACAGAGAAACCGCTTCGATGGCCCGGTAACGGCTGCGGTCCCGAGCTCAGTCCGAGTCCGCCTGCCGTGAAGAAAGGACAAGAAATAAAAAAAGAAAAAGAAAAGCACTCTGATCCCAAAAGACTGACGTTCGAAGCTTCTAAAGGGTTTGAAGCCATTTTCCAGTTTTTCCGCTTCGTTGTTTGCTCAAAGACACGTTGGTGGAATCAAACCTGCGGCCGCAGCGTTACAGAGCAGTCCTACGTTTGACACGTACGTCGCCTCGCTGCTACAGGCGAGGAAACCGAGAGGAGAAACAAAACAAAAAGAGGAGAAGAAGAAGTCCAGAGATCACGTCCCTCCCTCTCTGGATGGTTGCCATGGACGACCGGCCGCTGGTCCTCACCGACCCTCCCGTCCCGCTGGTCCTCACCGACCCTCCCGTCCCGCTGGTCCTCACCGACCCTCCCGTCCCGCTCCTACAGACAGATAAAAACATGAGGTGACATGCTTTTATTTTGAAAAGTCAAACATCTTTCACAGCTTTATTCTGACTTCTGTTTTCAGACTGTCGCTTCTTTAAAATAGTCTTTCTTGCTTCTGATGAATAAAAAATAAATAAAAAGAACTTTACTCATTTTATTTTAACATCGACTTTACATTTTTTTACAAGTCCCTCTCCCCCTTCCGTTGTCTCTCTCTCTCTCCCTCTCTGGGTCTCTCTCTCCCCTCTGGGTCTCTCTCTCTCGGTCTCTCTCTCTCCCCTCTCTGGGTCTCTCTCTCCCCCTCTCTGGGTCTCTCTCTCTCCCCTCTCGGTCCCCTCTCTGGGTCTCTGTCTCTCAGTCTCTCTCTTCCCCCCTCTCGGTCTCTCTCCCCTCTCGCTGGGTCTCTC
>CM049385.1:853154-960654 GCA_026937815.1 Etheostoma perlongum | reverse complement strand
GTCACAGGTCTGTCAACAGGTCACAGGTCTGTCAACAGGTCACAGCGATTCAAAACATGAAGCAGAATGACTCCAGAGAACATTAATACCCATATATCTGTTATGGAGGATCAGTAGAAGAGTGTTAGGAGATAGGATCACTATCCACGATCTGAAGAGTTCGCACAGTCATGGTTCATCATTAGGGGTGTAACCTCCCAGTGGACTGGTCCATTTATTGGTCGATACGTTCTGATTGGTTGATTTTTTGCCGTGTTATTCCATCAGGTGGAAGCATGGACCGTTACGGTCTATGGGTGGAAAGCACTAACTGCTAATGGGGGTGTTTACAGAGCACCCCTGTTTCACAGGTAACAGGCTGTCTTCAGAACACCCCCCTTGTTTTCACCTTTTTTGGATTAGCCCGACCCACCGGATACAGACTGAAGAAAGAACTAGAAAGCCTTCGTCTGATGGTTAGCTGAATATTTATGTAACTGTGAGTGTTTAGTTTCCAGTCAGTCCTCCTCTACCATGTCCAAGACATCGGCAGTGTGGCAGCATTTTACAGAAATACATAACGGGAAAAAGTCAAATGCAAAGTTTGCAAGCAACAGTTAGCATATCGCAGCTGGACTACAAACATGGCGTCTCACCTAAAAACGGTAAGCTAACCTGTCTGTGTTAGGCTGCCCTGTCTGTTTGGAGGAGGCTGTATTAACATATCAGAGTCGGCATATTTCATAGTCTAATAATCGTTTTATAACTACCGGCGCACCCACCCGCAACCACGGTAGCGTTCCCCAGACCCACCCAGACCCCCCCAGACCCCCCAGCTGGATGTTAAGACCACGCTACCATCCAAACGCTAAAATAATATCACGGAAGGAATTGTGGACTTTATGTCTCAGGATATGAGGCCCGTTGCTGATGCAGTCTCAGCGCTGTCAGAGCCGGACATGCAGCGCTGTCAGAGCCGACAGACGAGTCATTTCACTGCAAAATATCTAGGTCCAAAACTATGTAATATACTGCAAATAGACAAGGACTGTACTGCAGGACAGTACAGGTAATTAATCCAATAAAATTAACGTTTTTTCCGCCCCCCCAGTCGATTTTTAGTCGACATTTTCACGACTTTAGTCGACCAAGATTTTCTTTGGTTGATTACAGCCCTATTCATTATTATATAACATATTATTATTATTATTATATATTGTTATAATAAAGGGATGAAAACCTCTTCACCCCCCCGGCTATTGCCAAGGCCACAGGGTCAAAATTAATGATTCTTTAAAAATGTAATAACTTATGTCATCAGTAATTTCCTGTTAAATGGAGAAAAAAAAACCCACCACTGGATGGGAGAAGGGTATTTTCCTATACCCCTGAATGCACCACATGGCTGTGTTTCAGTGGGCGGCAGCTACAGCCTGTCCAGAGACACACGGACACACGTCTACAGCGGCGGGCTGTCCGCAGCATTTTAACGCCATCTACTCCAGATGCTAGCTAACGCTAGGCTAACGTTACCTGCCGCCAGGTGTTGAAAGCGTTACGATGCGATGACGTTGCCTCTAGCGCGTGTTTCTTAGCATCAGAGACCGGAGCCAACGCTCGTTAAGGTTTTAGCATTCACATCGAACTAACACCGTTTCACCAAAGATGTTTTACTGTGAGGAAGTTGCATTGTTTTTTTAACGACATTTTCCTTACATAAAAAAATGGTTCTCCAATGTTTTTAGTGTTTTATGTTTAAAATGACTAGTTAGAATGTGCAGGTGTGGTATGGGCAATGTAGAAGCTGACCTCTCAGCAGGTATTCTGTCTTTAGAGACATGTATCACAGAGGGGTGCTCCAGGAGTTGGGGGTAATGTCGGGCTTTTTGACGGGGTTGGGTTTCTGCCAAATGTTACAATTTCCCCCCCTGAGCCCTACACTTGCAGACGTGCCACGCCGGTCGCCGTGACGACGGCGCCGTTGGTTACGGGAATGTGTTCAACACTGTGAGAAAGTGAAAATGGAAGTCGTGAGCGGTAACAGTGACGTTCGGCAGGACCTTCAGTCAAAGGAGGAGATTCAAGTCCAGCTACGTGTTCAATCTGCAACGCCGATTTTTGTCCCGTGGCGGCGAGGACCCTGAACGCTACACAACATCGCCGTGGTTACAACATCTGGTATGAAAACATCCGAAAGAATACGAGTTGTGCGTGAAGGGATCTCCAGACAGCAGCAACCTGCAGCAGCTTCAGGGACGGTTAGGAAGGACAGGTACGGCACAGCACGGCACAGGACGCCGGGACGTCGTTAAGGTGGTTACCATGGTAACGGACTGAGGGTGGTATCGGGTGCATCCCTAACATGATAAGGTGCAGTTGCCGAGCAGCTTTGGGCAGCATGTATAAAATTAATCTGAGCATCGAAACTGGCAAAAAAGACTTTCTGAGGGTTTCTTCTCCAGTTCTAGTGTGTGTGTGTGTGTGTGTGTGTGCGTGCGTGTGTGTGTGTGTGTGTGTGCGTGTGTGTGTTAGTGTGTGTGTGTTTGTGTGTGTGTGTGTGTGTGTGTGTGTGTGTTATGGGGTTTAAGTCCCTGGAGTGACATTATTCCCAGAGCAGAGCGTCTTACCTGCGGCGTGGGGTACATGGTGGGGTAAGGGAAGGTCATGACGCCCGGCGGGGGGTAGAACGGCGGCGGCAGCAGCTGCTGCGGTTGCCCCGGCGGCAGCGTGACAGGCGGGCCGCCGTAGAGCGGGGGGTTAGCGATGGGGCCGCCTGATTGGTGGGGATGGAGACCTAAAGAGGAGGAAGAGAAAAGGTCAGTGAGAAGAAATAAGTTAAAGGGGTTGTGGACCATGTCGTTGTGTGCTGCAGAGGTTATGTGTAAATGTGTCACCAGTGCAACATGCTGGTGTATATGTGTGTGTATATGTGTGTGTATAGGCTTATGGTGGCGTCATGGTAGATGTGTTGTCGTTGTGCCGGGGCTGTGCTACACTTACTGTGGAGAACGCAGCCGACGGGGTTGTTCAACTAAGAACTGAAAGAAAGCGCCAACGTGCTTTCTAGGCCTGCAGGCTGACAGCTATACAACCACATCTCCATTCACGCTGTTCACCATTTCATTGTTAAATAACTTGGATTTTTTTTTTTTAATGTTTATGACTTTATGAGTCCACCAGCGGTGGAGCGGTTGCCTGCCTATTGGAAGGTTGGTGGTTCAATCCCCGGCCCTGCAGTCCCATGTGGAAATGTCCTTGGGCAAGACACTGAACCCCGAATTGCCCCCGATGTCATCGGGGTGTGAGTGTGGATCTGATGAGCAGGTGTGTAGATATGTGTGTGTGTGTGTAGATATGTGTGTGTGTGTAGATATGTGTGTGTGTGTGTGTAGATGTGTAGATATGAGTGTGTGTGTGTGTGTGTGTGTGTGTGTGTGTGTGTGTGTGTGTGTGTGTAGATGTGTAGATATGAGTGTGTGTGTGTGTGTAGATGCTAACATAACATGCGTATATTTATTGCTAAGTATCAGTTTGTTCTGTTTTGGGGAAAGACATCGTGATTGATGTTTCCCCGGAACCGTGCAGCCCGGCGCTTCCTGTATCTAAAGTGTATGAGAACGTGTGTTGAGACGCTTATCTTCTGTATGTTGCGTTGCCATGGTGATGCTGGGAACCCTTCGAGGACAATAAAGTGTATTTGATCTCATCGTTTTTAGAAAACAAACCGCACTCACCGGGGTGGGGCATGTGCATCTCTGGCTGGACCAGCATGCCTTGCGGCGGGATGGGGGCGGGGCCTTCCCCGTGGGCATAGATTGGTCCCTGGTACGACACTGAGACAGAGACACACGGGGTTACACACTAACTCAGGTAGTACTACTACTGTACTACTGTACTTCATCTGGAGTCACTTCTGACTTCCAGTTCATCCTAAAGCTGCACAATATATCGCCATGGCAATACACACATAGCAACAGACACAGGACTGTGTTAGTTGAAAGGAAATATCAGTAAAATACTGCAAGTTAAAATCCAACTTCTTTTTTAAGTAGTACTGTTTATTTAATCTTTATCAATTTGTTCAGTAAAAAGTTAGAAATGATTTCTGTTTCAATTCAACAAGCGATCTGAACCAAGCGACCGCAAACCTACGTAGTAATGTTCACTCAGCGTTGCGTTTTGGTGTTAAACTGTGTGTAAAATGAGCGGTACAGTCTACTTGCTGGATGGTTTCAGGTACCCTCCCTACGGTACCGCCTATTTGCTGGATGGTTTCAGGTAACCTACGGTATCGTCTATTTGCTGGATGGGTTCAGGTACCCTCCCTACGGTACCGTCTATTTGCTGAATGGTTTCAGGTAACCTCCCTACGGTACCGTCTACTTGCTGGAATGTTTCAGGTATACGCTCTATGGTACCGTCTACTTGATGGATGGGTTAAGGTAACCTCCCTACGGTACTGTCTATTTGCTGGATGGTTTCAGGTAACCTCCCTATGGCACTGTCTACTTGCTGGATGGTTTCAGGTAACCTCCCTACGGTACCGTCTACTTGCTGGATGGGTTCAGGTAACCTCCTACGGTATCGTCTACTTGCTGGATGGGCTCAGGTAACCTACGGTATTGTCTACTTGCTGGATGGGTTCAGGTAACATCCCTACGGTACCGTCTATTTGCTGGATGGGTTCAGGTAACCTCCCTACGGTATCGTCTACTTGCTGGACGGGTTCTGGTAACCTCCCTACGGTACCGTCTATTTGCTGGATGGTTTCAGGTAACCATCCAGCTAGCCCTAACCTGTAATATGTAATGTTGTCATTCTTTTTGTTTTATAAAATTGGTATCTAAAGATAAGTATTGTTTAGGAACTTGTATCAAAGCCCCAGTGTTGGTATCTGTAGAAGTATCAAACATTATATTAACAATACCCTTATATTCCCTAATAGTCTTAGCTTTTAAAATGTGCTCCTGTCGGATTTCTGCACACGTTAAGACAACACATTCTCCAAAATATCAGCAGAGACAAGATTTCCTAAGTGAATGAAGCTAAAAGCATGTTTCTATTCCTGGTCACCAAACCATTTTATGTAAGAGTGATGCTGGAACTCTTCCGCCCTCTGCTGGCCATGAGGAGGAAGTACGACTGACTGAAAGGTTTGAGTCTAATCCGACCCATTTTCAAAACGTTTCTGTATCAGAAAATTGGGGTTTCTTTCTACCAAACACCGTGGATGGTTCACTACGACGCTCTTCACAAGTTAAATAATGATCAGTTCACTAATTGATAAAAGAACGTTAAAAAATGTAGGAAAACTTCAAATAAAGTGACGAAAGTGTTAAACATTTTGACCCCAAAAAAACAAACTTGCAACATGGTCGACGGGGTATTTAATAGAGCCGACCGATTTGTCGGCGGGCCGAAATTATATCAACATATAGTGGCTGATTATAAATAAATATATTAATTTATAATGACAAATACATGATTCTGCTAAATGAAAATTTTAAAAATAAAAACTGTTAGTGATGGCGTTGCATAGTCTGTCCACCAGAGGACGCTCTACAACGTAGACTAAGTTTCATATCTTAAGTTTGTATTTTTCTACATTTTATTTTTCAGAACTTAAATATATTTTGATGTTCTGTTGTGACAATAAGACAAATTATTATGTTATTTTAGTGAGAACTCATAACAAACTACAAATAACTAATGTTGGGAAATCTGTTATATATAAAAAATAAATAAATAAAAAATATATATATATATATATATCGGCCGATATATCAGAATTTGAAATAACCGAATATCCTTCATCGGTCGTCTGTCCCAGAGGACCGGCTCTACAACGTCCATGTTAGTGATGGCGGCTCTAACTACCAGAACACTTTAAATATTTATGAGTTACTTTTTGTACTAAACATGCATCACTTTCCGGTTCCGTGTAGATTTGATCCACCGCACAAAGAAAATGCGTCACAGTTACAGCCTGTTGCTACAGTTACTTCCTCACGAGCAGTGAAGGGTTACTGTGCTCACTCTACCAGAGGCGACATTACATCACTTCCTGCTAACTGTACAGAGAACAACGAGGGCGAAGCAGCACCGCCGATGTGTTTTAGCCGCGGTCAATATTCGACGGGAACTTCCCCCGTTTGATCGGTAAACTCAAACCTCACAGGTCACACGACCGGCACCATTTATTTTCATATAATTATTATTATAATCATCATTATTATTATTATTATTATAATAATTATTATTATTATTATTATTATTATTAATATTATTATGGTGTTATGTGGTCTTACTGGGTTCGTAGTAGTGTCCCTCCATCACCCCCAGGTGCATGGGCGGCGCCGGCTCGGGGACGGCTCTCTGCCGTTGGGACGAGTAGCGCTTGGCTCGGTTGGAGCCGACGCCCATCTCCTCCAGGCCGGAGAACGGAGGCGGGCCGCCGGGGATGTGCATGGTGTTGGGCAGGCCTGAGGACAGAGAGAGAGAAAGGTTCCACATTTAAAGGTTTGGGGGGGGGGTGTTTACGACCCACCGGCTCGGTCCGGCGTCATCACTTGAAATTTAATATTTTTAATTTTATTATACTTTATTAATCCCACAAGGGGAAACTACACTTTCCACTCTGTTGTTATTACACACAGGCCTGAACTACACACACATGCTCAGGTCCTATACATGCACTAATGGAGGGATGTGGGGGGGGGGCTGCCCATGGGAAGGCAACCCGAGCAGTTGGGGGTCAGTGCCTTGCTCAAGAGCACCTTGGCAGTCCCCAGGAGGTGAACTGGCCCCGCTCCAGCTACCAGTCCACCACCATACTAGTGCTGATGGCCAATCAAGACCTGAGTTGGCCCCGGATACTCTGGTCTGCTGTTATTTCTTCTTCTCTGTTCTAGCCTTTTGAATTTTTAAAGTTTTTTATTGATTTTTTTTTTGTGCATTTTTGTGATTTTCTATGAATTTCTTTCCAAACTTTTTAGCAGGTTTTTTGTATAGGGTCCATTACAAATCGACTTTGGGCAAGGAGATTTTTTTCATTAAGTGGAAGTGTTTTAGAGAAATGTCGCGTTTCTAAAATGATGACATTTTTCTTTAATTTAACATTTTCCTCATGATACTTTTACAGACTTTTACTGAAGTTACATTTTCACTGCAGGACTTTACTTTAACTGACTATCTTCAAAGTGTGGTATTAGTACTTTTACTGTAGTAAAAGTATCTGAATACTTTCACAAAATAACTGATAGCTGTAATTAGGCATCAACATACGTCGCTCTGATCTTATTAGATAAAGTAATTCATAATTTCTGTTTATTTTTGTCTCAGAATGTGGCTTACTTACGTACTTTAACATAAATGAGGTTTATTGAACATGAATTACAAATATAAGTGTAAAACTAGCGGTGATAAGTTGGGATGAAATTGGCCGAAGGAGGTCTGAACGATTCTGGAAAAATCCAAATCACGATGTTTTAGCTTAGAATTGAAATCCCGATTCTCTGCCACGATGTTTTTCTCACGCAGTGAAATGTTTATTACACATGAACCATGACAAAAACACAGATGGGTGTGTTTTTGGCCACTAGAGCACATTGCTCAATAACTAATTTCTGCTTTTCTAAGTCAAACATTAGGGATAATTTCCTATAAATGAGGTTTATTGACCATAAATTAAAAAAAAACTGTAAAAATAAAGTTAATAAGTTAGTGTTACGTAGTGTTGAAAACGTCAAAAAGGGACAACAATGTTGATAAAAGGGACAAAAATGTAAGAAAGAGTTAAAAACATCGATAAAAAGCATCAAAAGTGTTGATTTTGACGGGAAGACAACACGAGGGTTAAATAACTGATTTTTTTTATGACTTCAAATCTCATTTAATTTTCCGAGCCGACTGTAAAACAGGTTTTAAAGAGCTGCTCTCTCTTTGTTGAAGCCTCTGTTTCAGGCGTGTGGTGATGAGACTAAAATTAAAGGAATGGATGTTGATGATAATCACAGACTGGAATATGTCAACTTTTACTCAATACTATTTCAAAAACACTTCCATTTGTTTTACAATGCTATAAAATTGAATAAGACGCCCCAAAATTAATGAAAGTAGAGATTTGTACTTGGCAAAGAGCGTTGGGTGGAATCAATCATGTTATTTTGGGGAATTAAAAAGAACATTGATATAGGACAACATGAGGACAACATGAGGACAACATGAGGACAACATGAGGACAACATGGGGACAATATGAGGACAACATGAGGACAACATGAAGACAACATGAAGACAACATGGGGACAACATGGGAACAACATGAGGGCCACATGAGGACAACATGGGGACAACATGAGGACAACATGAGGACAACATGAGGACAACATGAGGACAACATGAGGCAACATGAGAGTTAAAAATGAAATTGTGAACAGCGTGAATTGAGATCACGATTTTATAACGATTAATCGTGCAGGCCTACTTAGAATATATATACTTTATGCAAAACAGACCCGGGAAGACCAGACCGGGGTTAGGGTTCGAGCGTCGCTGTGGGCTGTGACTGGTGACGGTGACGGACAGATAAAGGAAGATCTCAGCGGGAGTTGAACTCACCTCTCATCTCCGACCAGGACGTCGGGCTCTGGCTCCAGCTCTGTCCCCCAGACTGATTCGAGCCAAGTCCTTTTCCAGCGCCACCAGCCCCCCTGTGCCTCCCGTCTGGCTTGGCCCGTCGTCCGCCCCCGCCCAGCTCTTCCCTCCCCCGCTGCCGGGAGAGGCGGCGGCGTTCCCCCCGCCACCGGTCACGGCTGCGGCTGACTCCTCCACCGACGGCTGTTTGCTGCCCAGGTCGGCGGGCCGAGAGCGAGTCCTGCGAGCCAGCGAGTAGGACTTACGCTCCATCGCCGGCCGCTCGGTGGGAGGAGAGGCTTCCCGATTGGCCGAGGGCGACTGCAAGGTGGAGTCAGATGCGGAATGAGCCAATCCGGACGCAGATCTGTCGGCGCTGCCGCGTTGTTCCTGCTGCTGTCGTCTCTGCGGCGCCGATTGGGCCGTCGTTACAACACTTAGGTCCTGTTCCCGGACACCTCCGTGGCTGAATGTAATATCCTCAATGACCAGGGAGGGCCCCGGCCCCCGGCCCTGCTGCCCACGCCCCTGTCTCCCGCGGGGTCGGACTGAGCTTTGGGGCCCTGTCGTTCCCTGGGGTGCATCTGGGGTGCGTTTGATTCGTTGTTCCTGTATTGGGACTGAGGCGTGTGGTGCATTTGGTTCTGGTGGGAGGGTCGGCTGCGGGAGGGAGGCGGCCGGGAGGGAGTGCCGCTACGCTGAGAGGAGAGAGGGAGGGACGAGGGGGGTCCGGAGGGGGGAGGGTTGGATGAAGGCGGAGCGCCTCCTCGGTTCGGAGCGCCGCTCTGCTGCCAGGATCGGACCGGCCGCTCTCCACCTCCGTCTCTCCACCGCTTGTCTCTGCTGGGAGACGCACTCTGTCTGCAGGGAGACACAGATGATCACACCAAAAACATCAACTCACGCAGGAGAAAGACTTTAAAGACATCTAGGACCTGATGTAAAACCTTCCCTTTCATTTCCTCAAAAAGCACAGTAAGATCACATGACATCTGACGTGGTCATAGTCAGGGTTGTCATGACGACACATTGGAAGGTCTGTTTACAGGTAAGATGTCGTATATCTCACAGGCACATTTTTTAATCATAATTAGATTTCATAACATTAGCAACATGTTTTATTTTATTATATCAAATGTAATAATTGTCCTGACACATTTGTTCCTTCGCTCCAAGCACCCGTACTTTAACACCACAAACAGACGAGCCTTTCATCCAAACGGCGGCTCATATTATCGTATTTGCAGCGGCGAGCGGTATCGTTACGTAGCTTTCGAGCCTCCCAGTTAGCGAAGTAATCTAGTTCTCAACGTCAACTTCCACATCCCATAATCTGTGTCTGTGGGTAGTTTAAAGACGCCTCCCTTAGAAACCACATCAACGGTCTCAGTTCACAGCAGACTGACGGGAAATAGCCCATGTGCCATTATTATTACTATTAATTTATTTATTATTACATCGGTGCATCATTTTTCATTCTGGCAATTTTCATAGTGCCATTTAATAATTCATGTGTGATTATTGTAGAATACAATTTGTTATATATATAAATATATTATCTATCTCTGGACACATATCCGTCTCTGGGACACTTATCCGTCACTTATCCGTCTCTGGGACACTTATCCGTCTCCGGGACACTTATCCGTCTCTGGGACACCTATCCGTCTCCGGGACACCTATCCGTCTCCGGGACACTTATCCGTCACTTATCCGTCTCCGGGACACCTATCCGTCTCCGGGACACCTATCCGTCACTTATCCGTCTCCGGGACACCTATCCGTCTCCGGGACACCTATTCGTCTCCGGGACACTTATCCGTCTCTGGGACACCTATCCGTCACTTATCCGTCTCTGGGACACTTATCCATCTCCGGGACACTTATCCGTCACTTATCCGTCTCTGGGACACCTATCCGTCTCCGGGACACTTATCCGTCACTTATCCGTCTCCGGGACACTTATCCGTCTCCGGGACACCTATCCGTCTCCGGGACACCTATCCGTCTCCGGGACACCTATCCGTCTCCGGGACACTTATCCGTCACTTATCCGTCTCCGGGACACCTATCCGTCTCCGGGACACCTATCCGTCTCCGGGACACTTATCCGTCTCCGGGACACCTATCCGTCTCCGGGACACCTATCCGTCTCCGGGACACCTATCCGTCTCCGGGACACCTATCCGTCTCCGGGACACCTATCCGTCTCCGGGACACCTATCCGTCACTTATCCGTCTCCGGGACACCTTTCCGTCTCCGGGACACTTATCCGTCTCCGGGACACTTATCCGTCTCCGGGACACTTATCCGTCTCCGGGACACTTATCCGTCTCTGCTCTTTGCTGTTGACCACAATTTCCCCACTGTGGGACAAATAAAGGTTTATCATCTTATCTCTTTCCTTCTCGTTAGCTGTTTGGAGCTAAGCTAAAATCCTGTCCTGCGTAACGTTACTCCTGTTTTGACTGGCAAGCACGTATACACTGACCCCCCACCCATCCAGGCGGCGCTCACCTCGGCCTGCGCTGCCGGTAGTTTCGGTCCCGGAGCCGCCGCCGTTTCTGATGTCGTAACCGTAGATGGCGATGAGCTCCTCGCGGCTCTTGGGCGCCTGCTCCTCCTCCCTGAACCGGTCGTGCTCCCAGCGGCCCTCGTCCTTCCACAACTTCCTGTTCCGACCTTTTGGTCTGAGAGAGGGGGGGGGGGGGTAGGTTTCAGTGCACGGAAAAATGCTTACAAGACATTTTGGGCTATAAAGAGGGATCGATAAATATGAAAGAATATGCATCTGTGGCATTATAAATCACTTATTTTACATTAACCCTCAAACGACAAAAAAAAATGCACCGTATTCATATTTTATTCATTTTTGTGAACCTAAGACTTTTGTAAATTAATTTCAAGCACCAAAACAACTGATTGTAGCTTGGTTTTCAAAAGAGATTTGAGAAATTTCAAAAAGCCAATTTCAACTTCTCAGCTTTAGGGTCAAATTATGTCTCAACACGTTGCTCTGGGACATATTTGGACGTCACTTCCCAGAAAAGCCGAGTTAGGTCCGAACACTTTGACATGAAACACGTGGGGATTGGTTGTAGACCAATGTAAGAAGATAAAGGGTTAACTCTTTGGTGCCGGATGTTATCCGGGGGGACATCTATCCGCCTGCGTTTTGAGCATTTTGTATCGCCACTTTTCATGACGCATGCAGCAGAGAACCACTGTCATTGGTTCAAATACACATGAGGCGGGTCTTGTTGGCCATTTAAAGCCATGTGACCACTAAAATGTCCTGTGGTTTGCTGAAAATCATGTCAATCAACCAGACATACACGTGTTTGTTTATGTTTTTGAGAGACGAGCGAGAAAATGTCTCCGACAGGGAGGATGTGGACAGCGAGGGCGGTGACAAACGGGACCCGTTTGTGCCGGATTTTAAACACGCCTACCGCCGGTCAAAATCCTCCTCTGTCGGAGCCATTTTCTCGCTCGTCATTCAAAAAATCATAAACAAACGCACGTGTATGTCTGGTTGATTGACATGATTTTCAGCAAACTACAGTACATTTTAGTGGTCACATGGCTTTAAATGGCCAACAAGACCCGCCTCATGTGCATTTGAACCAATGACAGGCTTTCTGCTGCATGCGTCATGAAAAGACCGACGAATACAAAATGCTGCCACGCAGCAGCCGGCGGTAGATGTGTCGTCGCTAAGCATCCGGCACCAAAGAGTTAAAGTGCATCACGTAGTTTTAAAACGGCCGTGCTTTAACCTGGAATCATTTACTTACTGCAGATAGACTGGCTCATAGAAAGCATTACATAACAGGGCTGCCCGATATGAGGCAAATATCTCATTGTGATTATTTTGACTGATATTGCGATATGATTCACAATATTGGAGGGAAAGATCATTTTAGTATCATTACTGACATTTTCATTGAAAAATACAAAAAAAAAATACTATAAATACTCATTTTGTGAGGATCTGCACCAAACTAAGAGGTTTTCCTGTAGCCTAGGACAGGATGTGTAGACCGGGACGTCTCTGAACTACTTGATTCAGTAGTGAATGATTTGGATATGGCACCAGTCCAAATGGCAATTTCGATAAAATTGCAATTAATTATGCAGACCTAAATAATAACAACAATAATAATGGATGAAACCACACCTCTCCTCCTCCTGAGCGTGTCCCCGGACATCGTGCTCGAAGAACAGACCCTTCCTCGGGATGTAGGCCGGGTTCTTCCGGTCCTCGTCGTCGTCGAGCTTCTGACCCGGTTTCCCCCCCGCCTTGGTCTCGGGGTCGTCTGTGGACTCCTGCGAGACGGGAGCGAGAGCTTCAGCTACACCGGACTACAGGTGTGCAGAGGAGCGTTTGGGACAAAGGATCGCAGCATCGATTCACTTTACAGGGACCAACTTACCAAGAGACATTGATGAGATGAGATGGTCCGAACTATTATGTGTAATAATACTGATTAAAGTGTATTATAATAGATTAAAGACTATTATAATAGATTAAAGTGTATTATAATAGATTAAAGACTATTATAATAGATTAAAGTGTATTATAATAGATTAAAGTGTATTATAATAGCCAAAGGCAGCGTGGGAAGACGTATTCATACCCGTTAGGGGTGGCGGTCTCTGGGCACCTCACGATTCTAACCCGATTACCGATGCATCGCGATTATGTACATTTGGTTATGTACATTTGGTTATGTACATTTGGTTATGTACATTTGGCTATGTACATTTGGCTATGTACATTTGGCTATGTACATTTGGCTATGTACATTTGGCTATGTACATTTGGTTATGTACATTTGGTTATGTACATGTGGTTATGTACATGTGGTTATGTACATTTGGTTATGTACATTTGGTTATGTACATTTGGCTATGTACATGTGGTTATGTACATGTGGTTATGTACATGTGGTTATGTACATTTGGCTATGTACATTTGGTTATGTACATGTGGTTATGTACATTTGGTTATGTACATTTGGTTATGTACATTTGGTTATGTACATTTGGTTATGTACATGTGGTTATGTACATTTGGTTATGTACATTTGGTTATGTACATTTGGTTATGTACATGTGGTTATGTACATTTGGTTATGTACATGTGGTTATGTACATGTGGTTATGTACATTTGGTTATGTACATTTGGTTATGTACATTTGGTTATGTACATTTGGTTATGTACATGTGGTTATGTACATGTGGTTATGTACATTTGGTTATGTACATTTGGTTATGTACATGTGGTTATGTACATTTGGTTATGTACATTTGGTTATGTGGTTATGTACATTTGGTTATGTACATTTGGTTATGTACATTTGGTTATGTACATGTGGTTATGTACATGTGGTTATGTACATTTGGTTATGTACATTTGGTTATGTACATTTGGTTATGTACATTTGGTTATGTACATTTGGTTATGTACATTTGGTTATGTACATGTGGTTATGTACATTTGGTTATGTACATTTGGTTATGTACATTTGGTTATGTACATTTGGTTATGTACATTTGGTTATGTACATTTGGTTATGTACATTTGGTTATGTACATTTGGTTATGTACATTTGGTTATGTACATTTGGTTATGTACATTTCCATGCGTGATTTAAGAAACTATACATATAAATCTGAGTTTTTTAGATTTTGCCAAACGCAGTATTTGTCATACCCAAGTTGAAATGTCTTGTGTACTGAGGTTTTATTGTGTAGTATTCCATGCTTCAGCCTCCAACATGCTGATTCACCTCCTCTCTCACTGATCCAAAATAACAACAAGGCATAACACAGGACCTACTTTACCTTATTCACAGAATAGAGAAAAAGATTATGATATTGATTATTTTATGCATGTCTTAGTATGATCGTGTGTGTACACACACACACACACACACACACACACACACACACACACACACACACACACACACACACACACACACACACACTTTTTTATTTCCTTTTGACCATTTTTGTGTTTTTTCTGCACTCTTGTCTAAACTCTAAGTAGTTGTTTTTTTCTACATGTCTGGAGACTTTGAAATAAAAATCAACACAATTAGAGAGAACATTTTTTGTGTATATACATTTTTTTATTTAAATAATTGAATATTAACTTATCAGAATTGATCAATTGAGAGATTCGCGAGGAGAATCAATTATTTTCCCACCCATAACATACATTACTGCAGTAAGAGTGCTTATAACACGCTGAGAATGCAAGTACAATTCAAAACTGTACTTAAGTTAAAGTAAGGAAGTATCAGCTACACGTATTAACGTAAAAGTACTCTCCACATATTGTTTTATACTGTATTGCAGTATATAATATATACAATCACAGCTGTGGTTGTTCCTAGAGCTGCACGGATTAATGATTAGGTGTCAAGTATTTCATTAATTAACTAATAAACCATTTTGAGTAATTTTTTATGATAATGTGAATATTTTCCAGTTTCTTCTCTCCTCTGGGACAAGAAACTGAATCTTCCTTCCTTTCCTTTCTCCTTCCCTACATACGTCCTTCCTTCTGTCTTCTTTCATTCATTATTAATTCTTCCGTCCTTTTTCCTTTCTATCTTTGTCACTTTTCTTTCATCCTTCTTTCCTTCCCCTCTTCTTCCATTCCCTACGTACTTCCTTTCTTCCCTCTTTACATACTTAATTACATTAAGTCTAGAGCTGCAAAGATTAATGGATTAGTCATCAACTGGATTAATCTCAGACTATTTAGATAATCTATTAATCAGTTTGACTCATTTTCTTTATTAAACCAAGTCAAACTTGTGTGATGTGAGCATGTTAAATGTGAATATCTTTAGTTTCTTCTCTTCATTGCGACCGTAAACTGAATATCTTTCAGTTGTGGAACAATCAAGACATTTGAGGACGTCTTCTTGGTCATTTTGGGAAACACTGATCATCACATTCTAACATTTTAGAGACCAACCACCCGATCCCTTCTCACCTGGCCGTCGCCGCTCTGTCTCTCCCCGGTAATGTTTTCTTTCTCCTCGGCCTTGCTGTCCTCTTTACTCGGTCCTTCCTCCAACTTTGCCTCCTTCTCTTCATCCTCCCCCTCTTCCTCCTCCACCACCACCTCCTCCTCCTCCTCTACCTTTGTCGGTTCGACAGCTGCAGCAGCGGGAGAGGGTTTGGGCTCGCTGGCTGCTGCTGCCGGACCTTCTTCCTCGCTGTACTGCTCTGCCTCCTCTTCCTCCTCGGCTCCCTGCAGACACACAGGAAACATCGAGTTTAACTGATTCATCTCCAACAATCAACAGCATGTTGTAAAGGACGAAAAGAAAAAAAACAAGCGTAAAGAACGTAAAGATGGAAACAAACATTGACAAATCAATCCGATTTGTTTCAAAGAACAAGAGAAGGACACGTTTGAGAAGGAGCAGTAACGTGTGTGTGTGTGTGTGTGTGTGTGTATATATATATATATATATATATATATATATATAGTTCCGCCCAGTGTTAGAAATGTAAGAGTAGAGATGCTGCTACAACACTCGTAATTAGGGCTGGGCAATATATCGATATCGTGATATGAGACTAGATATCGTCTTCAATTTGGATATTGAAAAATCCTAATATGGCATCAGTGTCTCTTCCTGGTTTTAAAGGCTGCATTACAGTAAAGCGATGTCATTTCCTGTTCTTACCAGACTGTCGGAGCTGTTCTATTATTGGCCTTTACCCACTTAGTCATTATATCTACACTACTGATGATTATTTATAAGTGTGAAGATATTTTGTCAAAAGATCACTATCATATCACCACAACATCCCTATCATGGTATTTGGTCAACAATATTGTGATATCTGATTTTCTCCGAATCGCCCAGCCCTACTGGTGATGTTGTAACATTAGAACACAACTTGCTATCTCGTATTCATGGCAGAGCGTACAGATCACCACACGGCTAAAGGTGTGTTTGAGTCTCTTCCAGCATCTCTCCGGTCAGTCAACGCCCACGATCATGTTTTTAGTCTCTGATACAGATTCTCAATCAGCAATGAGCAACATGTACGATAGACCGCCGATGAGAAGTTTGGTGTCCTGATAGCTCAGGTTCTCCTCATTAAAGTGATGTCTAGAACGTGATTGTGCATCACAGAGTTGAGGATACACGACCATTATTGCAAAAGGAGACCAGGTGATGCAAAGATTGGGGGGAAAAAAGAAATAAACGACCAAAAGAGTTAACATGTAAATCTTTTACATTTTGTATTGTGCTGCCTTAAACATACGGGACATAGTTTGTCAAATAAAACTGAACCTAAATGGAAAGGTCAATCAGATTTTCTGGAGGAACATCAAAAAATTGTATTCTACAATAATCACACATGAATTGTTAAATGGTGTAATGGGAAAATTACACTTAACCAATGATTTTCATATTAATTACTCATAATAAGATCTCCAATGCCTCTCAGAGTATATGACTTCTGTATCTGTATTTTCACTATGAAAATTGCCAGAATGAAAAATTATGCACCGATGTAATAATAATGGCACATGGGCTATTTCCCATCAGTTATGTGAACTTAACAGTAAAATAGTGGTTAGATTTTGGGATGGAGAAATAGTCGTCAGCGGCAGAGTAATGTGATGTTTATTGCACATTAACAGCAACGCTGGTCTTCCTAAGAGGATCAGACATGAAGTCTGTCCGGTCTCCTTCTCTATGTCTTAATGGAAGTGGAGGCTGTACGTGAGACTCGATGGTGTTAAGGAGATGTGTTTTACCTCTGAATGGGAGCCGTTGTCCTCTGCGTCAGCACTATCATAGTCAGAGAGGACAGCTGCACACAGACAGACACACAGACTGATCATCATTCTGGCCGGAAACATGTTTTTAAAAGCTTGGCACAAGCCCCAGTTTGTTACATTAGTGTACAACAACAAAAAGCGTAATCAGTGTCTTCTTGTCCACTTGTATGTTTGCTGTACGAGATGGTTTCATTTCACAAGGATGCAGGACGTGTTCTGGATGCTTACCTTCTCCTACACCATCTTCACTCTCCTGCAAAGAGAGGTACAAAAGCAATATCAGCATCTCCATCAAGCCATTAGATCTTAAGGAAGCACATCAACAACAGTACACACAGTCACACTGGGAGCTGCTAATGACTCTTTTCTTCCTGCAGTACAACAGAAAGCATCATATGAGAGAATTAAAACTTAGCTTGAAGCATTTTTGCAGGTCCCATGAGTGCAAACTGATTCTATTGATCATTCCTCTCGCTGCCTTTGATTTTCCCATCTGGGGTCGGATTTTAAAAACCGGCTCTCCTTGAAGCAAACTTTTAAAAAGTGAATAAAACAGGCACTGCTTTGATAAAGATACACAACAGGTAGAGTTGGAAGAAGCACGTTGTAGTTTAGGAGGAAGGAAAGATAGGTGGATGGATAGATATATGGAAGGAAAGATGGATAGATAGAAAGATAGAAGGAAAGAGACTGTGTGGTGTTAGTGCTCTTACAGCAGGATAAAAGCATTCATAAGGATGTGAATACTTCCGCCACTCATTGTTGTTGGTTTCTAGTCAACATAATGTCCGGGTCATGTATGTGCAGAGTTCTCCTAGTCAACATAATGTCCGGGTCATGTATGTGCAGAGTTCTCCTAGTCAACATAATGTCCGGGTCATGTATGTGCAGAGTTCTCCTAGTCAACATAACATCCAGCTCATGTATGAGTGCGTATGAGAGTTCCTGCTGGACGTGGCAGACACACGGTAGCATTAGCTAACATTAGCGGGGCCTAGCTGGGTTTCTATACAAGAAATCCTAACTTCCAACACCTAGAAGTGAACACGGTCTTCTTTAGCTGGCTAATAAACAATTTAAAGTGTCTTATGTTTGGTTAAAACCCCTCGAGAAGGCAAAGTAAGGTGGGGCAGCCCGGTCCGGGGTCACAGCAGAATGTGTTACCGTGTGAATGCGTTCCAACTGGCGCCTTTTCGTCTCGTTTCACAACGGGGGTCAAAAGCTAAACATGGACCGTTAAAAACCTTCAAAATATTACAAATAGCTAAACACGGCATATTATTATTAAAGTATATAACCCAGGGTAAAGAAACTAGCAGTATCTAGCCAAATGCTGGTAAAATATGCAAGTGACTGGTAGATTTGTGTCACTCACTAGCCCAAAAACAACTGTTATTTAACGTTATTGAGTGGCTGGTGGCATTTAAAACGTACATTAACGTTAGCTATATGAATGGTGGGCAAATACGTTAATTATGGAGCCTGTATTTAATGTTATATATTTAAAAAATGTCTATGTTAGAGAGGTTCAACTTCTCTAACGTAACGTGTCCTTTACGCTTCTAAAGGAAACTCAAACTAACAGTTCATATCAGAAGGCAAACAACTCTAAGTGCTTAACTATTTAACGGTACTGATAATCCCCCCACGGTAAATCACGCCAACGGCAGCGGTGTCTGTCAGAGCCGCTGGCCGGGAGACGGAGCCTTTAGCCCGGCTAGCTATCTACCTTAGCTACCAACGGTTTCCAACGGCAGCGGTGTCTGTCAGAGCCGCTGACCGGGAAACGGAGCCTTTAGCCCGGCTAGCTAGCTGTTAGCTACCAACGGCAGCGGTGCCTGTCAGAGCTGCTGGCCGGGAGATAGAGCCTTTAGCCCGGCTAGCTAACTGTTAGCTACCAACGGCAGCGGTGTCTGTCATAGCCGCCGTAGCCTTTAGCCCGGCTAGCTACTCGGCTAGGTGAGTGTTAGCTACCAACGGCAGCGGTGTCTGTCATAGCCGCTGGCCGGGAGATGAAGCCTTTAGCCCGGATAGCTACTCGGCTAGGTGACTGTTAGCTACTTTAGCCCGGCTAGCTACTCGGCTAGCTAACTGTTAGCTACTCACACACTCGGACTCCACAGCGGGTTTGGGCTCGGGCCGGACCGCTGCTGCCGTCTCCTCCGGCGGCTCTGGGTCTCTAACGCGGGGCTTGGTGCTCGGGGAGGCCGACCTCCCGCTGTCCGAACCCGAACCCGACTCGTCGTCGTCCTCGCTGTCCTGGGACGCGCGCCTCGTCCTCCTCCGTCGCCGCCGGTCCGCCATCTTAGGTCTCGAATGGTTGGAACCGGGATGAAGGCAAGGGATTGTGGGAACGCGAGTTCTTCTTCTCTAGAGAACTTATTTTCTTGTACTGCCATCTACTGGGTCAGGGTTACACACCCAGACATTTACTTTCATATAATTTCAACATCTGTGTTTATAGTACAATTTCCAAATATTATTAAATATAATTTCATTTAGTTATTTATCTCAAACAATTAAAAATGTTGCAAAACAAAACTAACCTTAACCCTGTCCCTACAAATACAGCATGCAATCGTTCAATAACTGGGTCATGACCGAAAGAACAAGAGCCAGGCTACAAGCAAGGAGGGGGGCTGGGAGGAGGTCTCGGGAAGACCCAGGACTAGGTGGAGGGACGTCCAGCTGGGAGGAGGTCTCGGGAAGACCCAGGACTAGGTGGAGGGACGTCCAGCTGGGAGGAGGCCTCGGGGAAGACCCAGGACTAGGTGGAGGGACGTCCAGCTGGGAGGAGGCCCTGGGGAAAACCCAGGACTAGGTGGAGGGATGTCCAGCTGGGAGAAGGCCTCAGGGAAGACCCATGACTAGGTGGAGGGGCGTCTGTTGGGAGGATGCCTCGGGGAAGACCCATGGTTTGGGTGGAGGGACGTCCAGCTGGGAGGCGGCCTCGGGGAAAACCCAGGACTAGGTGGAGGGACGTCCAGCTGGGAGGCGGCCTCAGGGAAAACCCAGGACTAGGTGGAGGGACGTCCAGCTGGGAGGAGGCCTCGGGGAAGACCCAGGACTAGGTGGAGGGATTATATCTCAAACCTGGCCTGGGAACGCCTCGGGATACCTCTGTAGGAGCTGGTTAATATGGCTCGGGAAAGGGAAGTTTGGGGTCCCCTGCTGGAGCTGCTTCCATACCGTAGAAGCGGAAGAAGATGGATGGAGGTAGTGGACATTGTACAGCAGACATTTGAATTGGACACTTGGGGGACCTAGCTGTCATGAATTAAATAGTAAAAGTGAAGAAAAATCATGTCAATGGAATTCTCTGCCATTGCACCAGTGTCCAACGGGAACACCTTTCAATGGACGAAGGCTTGAACTAGGCTGCAACATGACTTAATCTTTTCCTTATCATCACACCCTCATGCTTGGTCCCGCTCTACTTGGTTTAAAGAGTAGATGTTGGTTGATACATATGTTAGATAACTAACAGTAGAAGTGTAGAAATAGGCAAAAGCAGTTGAAGAACAGGTCTTCATTGAGAACAACTTTAATGTGAGGCCTTTTTGTATATGAGCAGTTTAGGCACACAAGCTCGGTATGGCCTCAAAGGGCCAGATTGTAGGACCTCTAGACTCTGAGTAAGACACTCCCCCCCCTTCCCCCCAAAAAAAACACTACTAAAGTGAGGTAAGGTTGCGTGGACAAAGTAGACTTTGTTGTTTGTTTCAAATACCTGGTGGTCCCTAAAAGCCACAGCTTTTAAATATGTTGATCTGTCAACAGTTAAGGGTAAGTTTATCTACTATATGTTTTGCTTCAAGAGCAATCATATTAGTCAAAGAAAAGAACCAGAAGACAACGGCTTAAACCATGACGGTGAAGGAGCTAGGAGTTGCATACCTGCCAGGTAATGGGAGAACTCGGCATACCCTAGCTTCAGATCAGCTGGCTGAGACACTTCAAGGGTTAAGTGGAACAATGCATGATTTATTTAAAACGGACACATAACAGCGGTAAACAACTAAAAAGGGAAGCTGAACAAGACTTCAGGGCCTCCAAGATCAAAACCACCAAACGGAAATATATTGTCCTGTGATCAATTATGATATTCCTGTGCTGACATGATTTATACGTGATTTCCAGAATCATCTATTATGTTGACTTATCCCAAAACTAATACTTAATTTAGTTCTTCATACTACTCGCTACCGTAGGAGTGCTGTGATCATGAAAGATGCTTCCTATTGAAATACATTTAAAACACCTGCTGAACACCATGAAAAAAAGATATGCAGTGAGGTTCGAAAGTTTGGGTGACCCAGGCAAAGATTTGTATTAATGTGCATAAAGAAGCCAAATCTCCAAAAGGCATCAAATGACAGATTAGACATTCATATTATATGTCACAAAAAGTTTGATTTTATTTCCATCATTCAAATTAAGAGAAAACTAAAAAATGGTGTCTGTAAAAGTTTGGGCTCCCTGCAGTTTCTAGCATGCACCCCCCCCCTTGGAAAGCTGAGACCTGACAGTGTCGTGGATTGTTCTCAATCATCATCTGGAAAGACCGTGTGATGTCAATCTCAAGGTTTTAAATTCCCAGACTCATCTCCCCCCCCAACAATCAGCACCATGGCCCAGACTCATCTGACCCCCCAACAATCAGCACCATGGCCCAGACTCATCTGACCCCCCAACAATCAGCACCATGGCTTCTTCTAAGCAGTTGTCTAGAAAACTGAAACTGAAAATAGGTGTATTACAGCCAGTGGCACAGGGACCATTTCACGAGTAGAAGGAAAAATGGATTCAATAAAATTTCAGCAAATTTTGGACGCTAACTTGATGCCATCTGTGAAAAAGCTGAAGTTGATGGATTACATCAAGAGGCGTAAACTGAAGGTTTTGCCATGGCCTTCACAATCTCCTGACCTCAACATAATGTAAATCTATGATCGACCTTAAAGGAGCAGCGCGTGACAGACCTCAAATAAGAATTAAAGACTCTTGCCTGGCTACAAGAAGGGGGAGGGGGGGTACAAGGTATTAACGCTGCAGGGTGGCCAAACTTTTGCAGACACCATTTTTTGTTTTCTGTTATTTTAAAAGTGTAAATAATGGAAATAAAATCTAACTTTTTGAGCCAAATTATAAGAATGTCTAATCCGTCATTTGACGCCTTTTGGAGATTTTTCCATCTTTTCTTGGCTTCTTTATGCACATTAATACACATTTTTTACCTGGGGTGCCCAAACGTTCGAACCCCACTGTAAACCTGTCCGTGTACCAGGCACGGCGCCAGGATTCCAGTTTTGGATGGGCCAGACCAATTGTGGGTGGGCCTTAAATTAAAACATGTTATCAAATCACTGTTTAACCTAATACAAATGACTAATATACTGTTATATTATCTGTGCTAACATAATAGAGATTTCAATAGCTTGATGCTCTTTAAATATGTTGTAAAAAAACATTGTACAAACGTTTCGTTGTATAGGAGGCCCTATCGGAGCCCGCTCTCCTTGGTTCTGACCAAAGAAGCGCAAAGCTCTATAGACCTGAGGGCTATAGACTGGAACAGTAGTCAGGCATTTACTATTTCCCCAAAACATAGTTTAGTTCTGCTTGTATAACAGGAGGCCGAATATTTCACAATTCGGTTTAATTGTTTTTAAGTTTTCAACAACACTGCCCGACAGTTTCATTCAATACTCGGGCACAGAACTTGTTCATTGACGTCATGTAAAACAAGACTTAAGTTATTTCCTAGAGACAAACTGTTACTTTAGTGTGATTCATGTTATAAACATATTTAACAAAAGGAAATAAATCACATTAACAACAGACACAGCGACCATAACAAGGGAAACCCATAAGGAAAAAAGAACAACAGTAACAAGCTGATATAGAAATAGAAATGCGCTTGTAGATTTGTAATGGGTTATGAATCGATTATTTTAATATATCTCATAACGATATAATACACAGAGTAGTCTTCACATACCTTATTGTTATCCCCTCGTGGTACAAAATTAAACTCGCTAAAATAGGCCTAGGAGAAGAGAACAGGGAACGACTCATTTCCTCTTTTTCTCTCTGCTATGTTACTAACTTTCAACATGTAGCCTACGAATTCATCGCTAGTGTTTTGTTTTTTGTACATGAATCAATAGATTAAAAAAAATGACCACTTCAGGAACTGTCGTGAGACTGGGTTGCGTCATTTATTAAAGTTTGTTAGGTCGACTCTTGACACAATATTTTCCAGCCTCAGAGCTTCAGTTGTTCTTACTTTTAAACACAAATGTGATATGAGAGAAGGTCTACGTAAAGCTCGTATCCATTACCAAAAACTTAGAGTAATGTTACATTTACTCAGCTCACATAGACAACTGATCATGAAGCGTTTCTAATTAAAACTTTAACGTGTTGATCATCAAAGAAATGAAATCAGACACATGGCTGTTTAGTGATTGAGTCTAAGACAGATCTGCTTCACAGTGCAGAGTGTGTGATGGTGAACAGACTGGACTCTGATTTCAGCAGCTGATCTTCAGTCAGGGTTTCTGTCCACAGGAGAGACTCTCAGTCCTGCAGAGGACACAGAGACACTGAGGAACCAAAGCTGACCCCAAACCCAAGATAGAGAGGCTGAGTGAATGTTGTGTAGAAGGTGTGGAGGTGGATCAGTGAGTCAGAGGAGACTGTGTAGAAGGACAGAGAGCCAGCAGGACAGTCCACATACACTGCTACTCTGTTAGAGACAGAGGAGGACAGGAGGGCTGTTTTTCTGTTATTGTGCCAGACAGAGTAACCATCATCAGAGCACCTCAGACACCAGGACTGATCATTACGTCCAAACAAATAGTCAAAACTCCCTCCTCTCTGTCGGATTCCTCTGTAACTCACTGCTATATCAACCCTTCCTCTCCTCTGGACCTCCCAGTAACAGCGACCAGTCAGACCATCTCTACACAGCAGCTGAGGCCGGGACTCAAACCTCTCTGGATGATCAGGATATGACTGATACTCTTCCGCCCATGTCACCTTCCTGTTGTTGTCAGACAGTTTGAGTCTTCTGTGTACTGTGTTTGTGTCCAGTTCCAGTTCACAGACATCTGATGGAGAGAACAAGACACAATACAGCTGCAGGTTATCATCTGATGATTTATTAACAACTTTACTGACAATTACTGAAAGAAAATCATTAAAATATGAATTTCTTGTTGAGCTGTGAATGATGTTTAACAAACTTTAACTTCTACAATCCAGTTATTGAACATGAGAGTCAGCATGTCAGGAATATTCTGCTTTATTTCCTCGTGTGGAATAAAAGAGAGAGAGAGAGAGAGAGGGAGAGAGAGAGAGAGGGAGGGAGAGAGAGGGGGAGAGAGGGAGAGAGAGAGAGGGGGAGAGAGACAGAGAGAGAGAGAGAGACAGAGAGAGAGAGAGAGAGAGAGAGAGAGAGAGAGAAAAAGAAAATATTTTAAATATTTCCTAGGCTATTTATTTCAGATAAATTTTGTTTTGCATGTATTGCAGCTGTATATTTTCAATCTGGGAAGGAAACCCTGTTTTGAATTTAAGTTCTAGACTTATTTATATCCTTGACATATGTATACTTTAATAGTAATATACTGGCTTATATGGCAATATCTTAAGCCTACATGTAGGTGTACCTACTATACTCCTAATAGTAATATACAGGCTTGGGGGCAGGGGGTCTGTAACGTACTAACCCTTAGCCTAAATACAGATCTTCTCTAAAATACTGCTGGTTCTGTGGTGTCGGAGCTTCAAATCTGATGCCTGCAGAGCGCCATAGAAGCATCAATTGAGGAGCGTCAATTAACGCTGTTAGTGTGTTCGGGCCTTAACCCCCCACCAAAGAGCTGACATTTAGCACAAAGTTCAGACCTAGAACATCAAATCTCAAAGTGAACTGAGTGTGAATGAACATCAGAGGGTTGTGGGTCCACCAACTGGCTTTAAGCTGGTTTTCATTGACCAGGGCCAGATGTGAAAAACTCTAGCTGGCTCTCAAACT
Source organism: Etheostoma perlongum (assembly GCA_026937815.1). Classification (NCBI taxonomy): domain Eukaryota; kingdom Metazoa; phylum Chordata; class Actinopteri; order Perciformes; family Percidae; genus Etheostoma; species Etheostoma perlongum. The sequence goes on along the minus strand of CM049385.1, from coordinate 935,166 downwards.
TTAAACACACTCACACTTCCTCAGACCAGGTCTCAGTCTCTGTGGTCCACCATGGTCCGTCCTGCAGGAAGAAACAAAGTCAGAATCAACTTCATACACCTTCACTCACTGTGTGAGGCCTTACACCCCCACCCAAACTCACACCATGAATAACAAAAATATGTAATATCCACGTTTGTCTATACAGCACAATATGTATTACTTTTATTCTGGAGATATAACGGGGACTTGTCCCTCTATGGGATGACCAAATCCCTTAAGCCTACTTGACCATAAACACAAAAGTCAGTCTAATCAATAACTAAGAACCAGTACTTAATAATAAAAAGTATGTTTGAAGTTCATCAAATAGAGACAGAGGAACAGTGTTGTCCATCTGTCCATACCTGAGAGTGTCCAGTCTCCAGTGTGGATCCTTAAGTCCAGCTGACAGCAGCTTTACTCCTGAGTCTCCTGGATGATTGTAGCTCAGGTCCAGCACTCTCAGATGGGAGGGGTTGGAGCTCAGAGCTGACACCAGAGAAGTACAGCCTTCCTCTGAGACCAGACACCCTGACAGACTACACACACACACACACACACACACACACACACACACACACACACACAGTAATTCCTGCATAGTCTATTCAACATAGTTGGGATAATCATCATATTGAACTGAATATAATTTCAAGTGAGGTAAAGATTCAAAATAATCAATATTGTGTCATTTACCAAAACAGCATTTTCAAGTCAAGTTTACGTGGCGTGAACCAAGACATACCGTTGACAATATGCTGTCAGCTAACCCTTTCTGTACAATATTGTTACCACATTTAATACAGCATAATGAAAATGTTAAATTTGCATTGTTAAACAGCAGTACACTAACCTGAGAGTTTCCAGTCTGCAGTGTGGACTCTTCAGTCCAGCTGACACCAGCTCCACTCCTGAATCCTGTAGGTTGTTGTTACTCAGGTCCAGCTCTCTCAGACTAGAGGACTGGGAGCTGAGAACTGAGGACAGACCTTCACAGCTTCTCTCTGTCAGGTTACAGCCACTCAGTCTGAAGATGAAAAAAGAAAAATATGAGAAAACAATTACTGATATTTGTTTTCTGAATGAAGAAAACTCCATTTAATCTGGATAGTTGCGTGTGCATGTACAGAGCTTTGTTGGAGGCTTTGACCACTGGCAGCAGCCTCAGAAGAGCCTCCTCTGAAGCAGAGTATTTCTTCAGGTCAAACACGTCCAGATCTTCTTCTGATGACAGTAAGATGAAGACCAGAGCTGACCACTGAGCAGGAGACAGTTTATATTTGGAGAGATGTCCTGAACTCAGGGACTGTTGGATCTGCTCCACTAGAGAACGATCATTCAGTTCATTCAGACAGTGGAACAGATTGATGCTTCTCTCTGCAGACAGATTCTCACTGATCTTCTTCTTGATGTACTCCACTGTTTTCTGATTGGTATTTGAGCTACTTCCTGTCTGTGTCATCAGACCTCGCAGGAGAGTCTCATTGGTCTGCAGTGAAAGACCCAGGAGGAAGCGGAGGAACAAGTCCAGCTGTCCATTTGGACTCTGTAAGGCCTTGTCCACAGCACTCTGGTAGAAACGTGTTGGTTTGGGTTTGTTTCTAAATAGAAACCTCTGGCGTGAAGTTGTTTGTTCTTCTGCCAGCAGGTTGACTCCAGAGTTGATGAAGGTCAGATGGACATGAAGAGCAGCCAGAAACTCCTGAACACTCAGATGGACGAAGCTGAACACCTTGTCCTGGTACAGTCCTCTCTCCTCTTTAAAGATCTGCGTGAACACTCCTGAGCACACTGAGGCTGTTCTGATATCGATGCCACACTCATTCAGGTCTGATTCATAGAAGATCAGGTTGCCTTTCTGCAGCTGCTCAAAAGCCAGTTTTCCCAGAGACATGATCATCTTCTTGTTTTTTTTATTCCAGTGTGGATCTGTCTCAGCACCTCCATCATACTTGATGTTCTTCACTTTGGACTGAACCACCAGGAAGTGGATGTACATCTCAGTCAGGGTCTTGGGCAGCTTTCCTCCCTCTCTGGTCTTCAACACGTCCTCCAGAACTGTAGCAGTGATCCAGCAGAAGACTGGGATGTGGCACATGATGTGGAGGCTTCGTGATCTCTTGATGTGGGAGATGATTCGGCTGGCCTGCTCCTTATCTCTGAATCTCTTTCTGAAGTACTCCTCCTTCTGAGGGTGAGTGAACCCTCTGACCTCTGTCACCATGTCAACACACCCAGGAGGGATCTGATTGGCTGCTGCAGGTCGGGTGGTTATCCAGAGGCGAGCAGAGGGAAGCAGTTTCCCCTTGATGAGGTTTGTCAGCAGCACACCCACTGAGGTGGACTCTGTAACATCAGTCAGGATCTCAGAGTTGAGGAAGTCCAGAGGAAGTCGACACTCATCCAGACCGTCAAAGATGAAGACAACCTGGACCTCTTCAAACCGGCAGATTCCTGCTTCTTTGGTTTCACTAAAGAAGTAATCAACAAGTTCCACCAAGCTGAACTTTCTCTCTTTCAGCACATTCAGCTCTCTGAAGGTGAATGGGAATGTGAACTGGATGTCCTGGTTGGCTTTGCCTTCAGCCCAGTCCAGAGTGAACTTCTGTGTTAAGACTGTTTTCCCGATGCCAGCCACTCCCTTTGTCATCACGGTTCTGATTGGTTCTTCTCTTCCAGGTGGGGTTTTAAAGATGTCTTCTTGTCTGATTGTTGTTTCTGGTCTGTCTGGTTTCCTGGATGCTGTTTCAATCTGTCTGACCTCATGTTCATCATTGACCTCTGCAGCCCCTCCCTCCATGAGGTAGATCTCTGTGAACATCTGATTCAGAAGGGTTGGGTTTCCTGCTTTAGCAATCCCCTCAAACATACACTGGAACGTCTTCTGCTGGTTAGATTTGAGTTTACGCTTACAAACTCCACGATAACTTCCTGAATGAACACACAGTAAAGAAGATCATTAAGAAATAGAACATGATTCAACATTTCCTCAGAGAATGAGTACATGAATATATTTTGTTAAATATTTTAGACAAATATCCTGTTCATCCAGCATGTTAACTCTTTAGAGAAATCCTCTTACTGCTCTGCAGACGGTCAGCCAGCTCCTCCTGCTTCATTCTCCTCAGGAATTGCAGTGTGATCTTCAGAAATGCCTCTCTGCTGCTCCACCTCTGCTCTTCATCCTCACCGTCCAACACCTCATCATCCTTTCTCGGACTCTCTAAGCATTCTGGGGAATCTGGACTCAGAAACTTCTGGATCTTCTTCAGCTCGTTCTTCACAAAAGTGACGATGTCGTCCTCCAGCAGCTGGAACAGAAGATTATATGAATGACCAAATCAAAGTGAAATCATGCACACATCAGATCCATGTTGGACAGAATAGATGTAAAAGTAGTTGTAGTTGTAGTAGTAGACCATAAAGATGGAGTCAAGGTGGGTTTGATGCTGCTGGCCAGACTGACCACTGGGACCCTCTGAGCTCTCCTGGTCCACTCTGTGGAGGAATCAGGAAGAATTAGCTCACATCATGTCTGCCGACACAGAGACACACACAAGGTAAAGGTCCATGAAGTGATGTTTGGATGTTAACAGTCAATCAGAGGTCTCCCTGTAGTGGTCCACCTTTACTAGTCCTGCTGGGTATCAGTTTGAAATCCTCACCTTTGATCAACAGAGTGGCGTCCATCTTTGAACTTTAAAGGAAGACCCATAGACCGGTCACTCTTCATGGACACACAGCTGGGTCCAGGTTCTTCCAGATTCCTCCTGATAGAAACACAAGATAAATTCTGCACTGCACCCACAACACACTGAGACCAAACCTGTCAGTGGTGTAATACACCTACTGTACAGTATAGTTGTATCCAGGAAGTTCTTGTTAACATTGTGTATGATCCATGATCAGTATTTAATTTAGACATGTTTTAAAGCTGTATTCAGTGCCGTGTGCAGCACAGGCTTGAACATGCTGCTGGGGGTGACCATGATGGTGGAATAGTAATGCTAATGTCAGATTAGGATCATATGTACGAGCACTTCCAGATGGCAGAACTAGATTGGTAGCCCTCGACAGTGTTGCAGCCACTCAAGATTGTGTCTAAACATGTTCTGATCCATGTGTGTTTCCATCAACGTTAGCTAACGTCAGCTCCCAAATGTCCCACCAAACATAGACATTAAGAGCATTGGTGGCCCGTTGGTCCAGTGCTTTAGACTATTAGCATCTTTCCTTGGTATATATTCTGGACATCACTCTGCACTTTACTGATTTTTGCTCTTGTGGTTAGAAGCTTAATGACATTTTGTTGTAACGGTACCGGTACTCTGTGCTATGAAAATAAAGTTAGTAAGGTATTTAAGGAAAATTCTTTGTGAAATAATATCTAAATTAAAATGTTTGAATACAAAAACATGCATTATGGACGTGTTACTGAACACAATTTAGATCCACATTGATGACCACAATGGAAATAAGTCCTAAATTTATTGTGTTTTTATCCTCGATTGAATATGATGTCTGTTCATGTGTAAGGCATTCTTAATACAATTAAATTAATCAAATAAAAATAAAACTACCCACTTTTTGTCATATCTTTGTTTAAAATCAATATAAAACTCCTTCGAGTCGTCACTCTTGAAGGACACACAGCTGGGTCCAGGTCCAGGTTCAGGTCTGTGCTGCTTCTCTGGGCTGAAACACAACACACACAGAGCTTTGAGTGTGAATGATGATGGATGGATGGTGGAGTGATCTGAGTGGTGGACAGTTAGAGATGGTCCTCTCACCTCTGAGCTTTGGTCTGGCTGTCATGGTCCCCCCACAGAGGGGGTTTTAGGGGAGGGACTCCCTCCTCTCTGTCCTCACACTGACTCATAGCAGAGTCCACACCTTCATCTGGAGAGGAAACACTGAGAGCAGCAGTCCAATCATTCATCAGCACATCATCACTCATTCATCCCTCACACCATTTCTCCTGGAAAAAAGCCAAATATCAGCAGCTGTCCTCTGATTGGCTGCTTCTCTCTGAGTCATATCAGTGTCAGTTGAATCCTTTTGGCTCGTTGGACTGTTGCTCAGACTAAAGAAGCAGTTAGAAAACATGATGAACTCTGGGAACTACTGAGGCCTTTTCTCATCACATAATCCCATTTCATTCACTCAACACAGAGAACTGATCAACACATGGATCAATAGTGGTTTGTTATTGGACAGAGAAGATGCTGCTGGTTCTCATTGGTCAGTGGTGAGGGCGAATCAGAGCAGAGGAAGCTGCCACTAGCTGCTCTACTTCTATCAGTCCACTAGATGGCCTCATGGAGCTGTTTGGAGGATTTTACTGCTTCATGGGAATCAGAGCTGGATGTCACCAGAGAATGAATCAATAAATCAAAATGTATTCATACAGCATGTTACAGCAACCAGCAGGTATCTAAAGAGCTTCACATCAGAAACCAAGAGTAAAAACACATCATACAGTAGAAAGAGTGAACATAGAAAACAGTGAAATCAGAAAAGTTGATCAGAATCAGAAGAATGAAAGTGTCCCCCCACTGCTACGTATTAAAAGCCTGACTCAACAGATAAGTCTTGATTTTGGATTTGCAGGCGTTTTGTGTGACACTGTCATTTGCTTTCATAGGAAAATAGATTTGCAAATCATCTGCGTAGCAATGAAATGACAGGTTGTGCTTTCCTATATTAGCCCCTAAAAGCAGCATATACAGTATAAAGACTGGGGCCAAGAATGGATCCCTGGGGTACCCCACAAGAGAGAGGAGCCAGTGACGAGGAGCGGTCACCAATCATATCAGAAAAGCTCCTATTTGACAAATAGGCGCTAAACCATTTAGGTGCCGAGCCTCTGATGCCTACACAATGCTCAAGGTGCTGTGAGGTCCTAAAGGACTAAAACAGCAGGATTCCCGGCTTCTCCAGACAAGGAAGTATCATTATGTACTCTCAACAGTGCAGAATCAGTGCAGTGACGGGATCTAAAACCAGACTGGAGTTTTACAACACAGAGTTCTGTTGTAAAAAGGCTTGTTACTGTATAAAAAAACTTTTTCCAAAACCTTTGAAAGGAAAGGCAGATGAGAGACTGGTCTGTAGGGTCAAGATTAGTCTTCTTAAGTAAGGGCCGGACCACAGCATCTTTAAAGGCAGCTGGGACAGAACCTAAACTAAGACCAGAATTTAAAAAAGTAAGAAGTCTCGCCCCAATGGTGCTATTAAAATCCTCCTTGACCATTCTGGGGGGGGGGGGGGATGTCTAGGGGACAGTTGGTAGGTTTCATGTGGTGCACTATGGGGGCGCCGTTTGTAAAGCGGCTCACGCTGAAAATAACAGCAACATTTTGTCACATTTAGCTTTAAATAATTTTTAGGGTCACTTTCTTGCACATTTACAACAATATTTGTCAACTTGGAAATATTTTAAATAGTTAAATCCAAATATTAAATATTACACCTAAATGTTAAATCTTAAATCTAAATGCTAAATCTAAATGTTAAATCTAAATCTAAATATTAAATCTAAATCTAAATGTTAAATCTAAATCTAAATCTAAATGTTAAATCTAAATCTAAATCTAAATCTAAATGTTAAATCTAAATTCAATTTCAATTAAATTCAATTCAATTCAATTCAATTTTATTTATAGTATCAATTCATAACAAGAGTTATCTCAAGACACTTTACAAGGACCCAACATCTAAATGTTAAATCTAAATGTTAAATCTAAATCTAAATGTTTCGAGTGAAACTAAATATTTAGCTAATATGCAAATGAAATGCCGGTAACCGGAAGAAACAAAATAAAAGCTCGAGGAGGTCAGTGTATGTTTATATTGTCAAATAACGAATAAAAATCATCTCATCCCGGGGATATGGACACTTGAACTTGGATACACGTGATAATAACTACCTAAAATAATAAACACAGTTGGAGAAACTGTATTTGAAGAGTACTTTGAGTTTTTAGTGTCACTTTTATGAATGGTGCCGGACTTATGACCTGTAACCACTATAGCCAGCCACCAGGGGGCTCACTTTGACTGGTCTGTCACGTTCGCTTGCATGTTCAGCAAGAGCCTATCTATCCCCGCCCGCCCCCGACAAGGCACGGTACTGTCGGCCATGGTCACACTGCGAAATGTCCAACGAACCAGCGTTAGCCGAGAACATCGGCTTAGCCGTCCCGGTGGCTGTACTTATTCAATAGCGATAGCCTCAGGGCTGCCGCAGGCCACCTCGGTTAGTCCATCCATCTTCATCCGCTTATCCGGAGTCGGGTCTCGGGGGCAGCAGCTCCAGTAGGGGACCCCAAACTTCCCTTTCCCGAGCCACATATCAACCAGCTCCGACTGGGGGATCCCGAGGCGTTCCCAGGCCAGGTTGGAGATATAATCTCTCCACCTAGTCCTGGGTCTTCCCCGAGGCCTCCTCCCAGCTGGACGTGCCTGGAACACCTCCCTAGGGAGGCGCCCAGGAGGCATCCTTACCAGATGCCCGAACCACCTCAACTGGCTCCTTTCGACGCGAAGGAGCAGCGGCTCTACTCCGAGCTCCTCTCGGATGACTGAGCTTCTCACCCTATCTCGGTTAGTATATTTTCCAAAACACGTAGCTAGCATTGGATCGTTGTCAAGGTAGTAGCAAATCTCTACTATGCTAGCTACGTGTTTTGGAAAACATATAACTTCACCGAGGTAACCCCCTGCGCCCTGAGGCTGTTGCTGTCGCTGTTGAATAAGTTTGTAGAGCCAGCGGGACGGCTCTGCCCATGTTCTCGGCTAACGCTGATTCGTTGGACATTTTGCAGTGTGACCATGGCCGACAGTACCGTGCCTTGTCGGGGGATAGATCATAGACCGTATATTATTAATATTAACGGTCTATGGGATAGATAGGCTCTTGCTGACCTGCAAGCGAACGTGACAGACCAGTCAAAGTGAGCCCCCTGGTGGCTGGCTATAGTGGTTACAGGTCATAAGTCTGGCACCATTCATAAAAGTGACACTAAAAACTCAAAGTACTCTTCAAAAACAGTTTCTCCAACTGTGTTTATTATTTTAGGTAGTTATTATCGCGTTTATCCAAGTTCAAGTGTCCATATCCCCGGATGAGATGATTTTTATTCGTTATTTGACAATATAAACATACACTGACCTCCTCGAGCTTTTATTTTGTTACTTCCGGTTACCGGCATTTCATTTGCATATTAGCTAAATATTTAGTTTCACTCGAAACATTTAGATTTAGATTTAACATTTAGATTCAGATTTAACATTTAGATTTAACATTTAGATTTAACATTTAGATTTAACATTTAGATTTAGATTTAATATTTAGATTTAACATTTAGATTTAGATTTAATATTTAGATTTAGATTTAATATTTAGATTTAGATTTAACATTTAGATTTAACATTTAGATTTAGATTTAATATTTAGATTTAGATTTAACATTTAGATTTAACATTTAGATTTAGATTTAGATTTAATATTTAGATTTAACATTTAGATTTAGATTTAGTATTTAGATTTAACATTTAGATTTAGATTTAACATTTACATTTAGATTTAGATTTAACATTTAGATTTAGATTTAACATTTAGGTGTAATATTTAATATTTGGATTTAACTATTTAAAATATTTCCAAGTTGACAAATATTATTGTAAATGTGCAAGAAAGTGACCCTCAAAATTTCAGACCAGTTTTTTAAACATTATTTAAAGCTAAATGTGACAAAATGTTGCTGTTATTTTCAGCGTGAGCCGCTTTACAAACGGCGCCCCATAGTGCACTACCTCACTAAGTAACCTCAGAGAAACTGGCTTAAATTCCTCAAACCCAGCTGAGTGTGTAGGAGAAGCAGGTACAACACCTTAACATTAGCACGGGGGGTTTTCCTGGCAGATGCTATTTTGTCCTTCCTCGTTCTCCCTCTCCTTCGTTCCACCACTGACTAAAGCCAACCCACCTTTAGACTGTAATTTGATCTTTGGTTGTTTCTACAGCAAGGACTCGAATCACACGAGGAATCCTGTTTTCAGACCAGCGAGTCTCTTGCTGAGCTCCTCTTTAACACAGAAAAGCCTAAAGGGGAGAAGTGGCTCCGACAGCTGAATTAATAAAAGATCTACTACAATCTGCTGATTAATGTGCACCATGAAAAGAACACGGTCAAAACAGTTCCCATTCAATTACAATAAAATACCATCAAACACACACACTGGTTGGAATTAGACAGCTCAACTACAAGTAATATTCTTTTCTTATTAGAAAACATGTAGAAAGGTGCAAGATAATACTAGATAGAAAGCTGTGTGGCTGTTGAAATGGCTGCTGTCATTAAGGGGAGACACTACTTCAACATATCAACAGAAAACTTCCCCAGCTCATTACTCACATTAACACTATTAGCTTTGGATTCCAGGTTTTCTGACATGTGTTCAACATGAAAATGAGCCATTATCTAATGCTAACTTTTGGTGAATAACGGAGAAATCTACAGACACAAATGGACAAAGTGGAATCAGATAAATGGTTTCTCTCCACTCGTCTGAAAGAAGACATGTTGTGGAAGATAAAAAGCCCAAACTCTACTCCAAGCTGCTGACCAATGAGAGAAGACATGAACACAAACACATCAACCACTAGAGGAAGACGGGTCAAATAAAGAGGGAAAGGATTGAGGATTGATAATAGCAGGTGAGAGTTCATCCTCAGCTGTTGTCTCAGTGTTGACCCCCCCCCTCCACATCAATAAGAGTCCTGACAGACCCCAGATCAGACTCAACTCTTCTCCTTCTCCTTCATCTGGACTTCTCTCTGCCTGCTCACACAGGCGGCCATCTTGTCTCCCAGCTTTAAACAATCACACGTTCACCATCAATTCAACCGTTTCTCCAACCACAACAATCAAAGACGTCATCTCGACCAATCACAGCTCCACTTACTGAACTTTCAGCCATGGACTTCATCAGTGTGCAGCTCTCTTCTGTCCTCAGCAGGTCTGTGTAGAAAAGGAGCTTCAACTTCAGACAAAGTGAAGTGACGCAGTTTCTCATCATTAACCAGAGTGTGTGTTTGTGTCCTTTCTTCCCTATGAAAGTATGCATTCTGACTGGTTGGACCACTAGTGGAGCCAGAAAAAACTAATGTGGGTTTGCATCAGATAAACTGGGTGTATTTATATATACACACATGTCACAGACCCGCTTAGGGGAGTGTGCTAAACCCAGGAATACCAGTAATTCTTTCCACTGACAAACAGGATTGCAGGCAACTCGGCTCAAATATAACACTTTTATTCTAAACAGTTTTAAAACTAACAACAAACAAATGATTACAAAACACCATTAAGAGATTAGAAATCAAGTACTACGGTTAAACACGCTAAAAATAATGTTCTTATCGTTCATGTTCAATGTTCTGTATAGTCCGTGGCAATGGCTGTGCAAAGGGCGGCCGTGTCCTGCTCCTGGAGACTGGCTCGTTCTTTTGCCGGTCCACAGACCTACGCCTCGTTGGCCGACGCTTATCAAAAACAGGGAGAGCACTCTCAATGAACAGATCACAAACAGTTCTTGTGCCCACACACTCTCCGAGGGTAGGTGGCAGACTTTCCTTTACTTATCGATTTCCTCGCGTTGTATCTCTCTCTAGAGTGGCTGCCGTCAATCCTTCGCCAAGCCATCCGTCCCGGTTACCGCTATCCTCCGTGTCCGTAGGGCTTCCTTTCCTCGACGTCTGCTCTGCTCTCCTGCTCCCGACCTGTGCTGTCTGGGCCGTGTCCTTCTCCTCTTTACTGCACTCCTGCTCTCCTTTTAACAGCCTGCACTCTCACACACCTGCTTCGTTAAGTCCAGGTGTTTTCAATTGTCTCTGCCTCAGTCCATTAAGTCTGGGCGACCAAAAAAGGAACAAGGGGGAGGGGCTCCAGTCTTGTCAGGGGGAGACACAACCAGTCTATACATAAAACTAAACCCAACCCAAAACATGCAATAATAAGTCATGCAATAGTAAATCACACCATAGTAAAACATGCAATAATAAATCACGCGATGATAAGTCATACAATAATAAAACATACAATAGTAAACCACGCGATAATAAGTCAAAATCACAGCACACGCATGCAGACACCCCACCAATAAAAATCCACCTCTGACATTTCCCCCCCTCTTTAATGGTGGTCGTCCCGACCAGCTACTCGCTCTGATACCGAGCTGGAGGCAGGCCCAGATTTGGGCGGCTAGAGCGGCGCAAAATCGGCGGGCTTACTTCCCCTTGTTGGGCTGCTAATTCTACTGGAGGGTCAGGTGGTTGGTCCAACACTGGGTCTCGTTCCACCGGTGGCAGGCCAGGGCCAGTTGTCACCCATCTAGGCAGCCAGCAGGTCGGAGGGGGCATGGGTTCCGTTTGGAGGGGCCCAGCTGATCGCGGTTCCTCTGGTTCTTGCCTAGACTGTAGCAGATCCAACGGGCATAGCTGGAGGTTATTTCTATGTACTGTACGAGTGGGTGCCTTCTTACCTTCTGGTCGGAGCACGTAGACCGGGTGATCTTCCTTTAGCTGCTTCACCACCACATATGGTTCTGGGGTCCACCGCCAGTTCAGCTTCCCTTTAGCCCTCCTACGGAAATTTCTCACAAGCACTCGTTCTCCGGGGAGCAGTGGCGCCAACTTGGTTCTTTTGTTGTATCTGGTCCGATCCCGGTCCTGCTGCTGTCGTGTTCGATGGGTTACTGTCTGGTAGGCATGTATTAAAGCTCTTTGATGTTCCTTCACCCATCCCGTCAGTGTATGGGGCTCCGTTGTAGACCTCAGACCGGTTACCCAGTCAACGGGCAACCTGGCATGTCTCCCAAACACCACATAATGTGGTGTCATACCGGTGGTACTGTGTAAGGTGTTGTATGCCTGTACGAGAGCGGGGAGCCGACTTGGCCATTGTGCTTGACTCACCTCCTCCAAGGAATTCAGCAGCCCTAGCAAGGTCTGGTTAAACCTCTCACATGCCCCATTACCTTGCGGGTGGTAGGCAGTAGTGCGACTCTTCCGACAGCCATAAAGTTGACACAGTTCCTTCATTACTGATGACTCAAAGGCCGCCCCCCCGATCGGTCAGAATGCGTTCGGGACAGCCAAAGATCTGGATGAAATGGTTGTACAGGGCCTGGGCGGTGGTGTTAGCCGACTGGTCTCTGGTAGGTACTGCAAGGGCATACTTAGAAAATAGGTCCGTTATGACTAATACATAGGGGTACCTGTCTTCAGGCCGCCCCAGGGAAAGATAGTCTATCCCCACTATTTCGAATGGGTAACCAGTCAAGATGGGTACAAGGGGAACCCTTACCTCCGGCCCAGCCCTGGCACAGACGCATTGGGGGCAGGCAGCTGTCCACTCTTTCAGGTCCTCGGTCATCCTCGGCCAATAGCAACGTCGTTGCAGGGTGGTGAGGGTCCTTTCTCTGCTCGGGTGTCCCATCCGGTCATGGTACGTCCTCCACACCTTAGTTTCTTATCTGGGGACCACCACCTGGAAGACCTCGTCTCTGGTCCCCGCCTCCTGATGTAATCGCCCCAGAATGCCATCCCGTAGCACCAGGTTGTCCCATTCTCGCTGCAGTTGCTTTACATATGACGAATTCAGGTCGTTACTCTCCAAGGGTGGCAGTCCCTGCTCCTTCCGCTGCCATATCAACATCAATTCTGGGTCCTTGGCCTGCCGGTCTGCCCAGGACTGTTCTTCCACCACTACTCCGCCGGCGAGGGCTGGCATTTGGTCTCGTGATTCTGGTAATCTGGAGAGAGCATCAGCATTTTTATTTTGGGTGCCCGGTCTATACTTAATGTCATACCTAAAGTTTGCCAGCTGGGATGCCCATCGCTGTTCCACTGCGCCCAGACGAGCAGTCTCAAGATGGACCAACGGGTTGTTGTCTGTGAACACAGTAAATTCAGCCCCATACAAATAGTCTTTAAACTTCTCCGTAACGGCCCATTTCAAAGCTAACAACTCTAGCTTAAACGAGCTATAGTTCTGGTCATTTCGCTCCGTTGGCTGTAAACTACGGCTAGCATAAGCGATTACCCTTTCCTTTCCCTCTTGCACTTGGGCCAATACTGCCCCCAAACCATCTAGACTAGCGTCCGTGTATAACCTAAATGGTCGAGAAAAGTCTGCGTAGGCTAGCACAGGGGTAGTCAGCAAAGTCTCCTTTTTTCTCTGTCCATTGGATGCATTTCGACCTGCCAATACCCACTGGCCAGATCCAAGGTAGAATACCATCGGGCAGACTTAAGTCCAGTCAACGCCTCCTCAATCCGGGGCAGCGGGTAGGCGTCTTTGTGGGTGCACGCGTTCAATCTCCTATAGTCCACACAGAACCGCCAACTCCCATCCTTTTTCTTTACTAGCACAATCGGAGCTGCCCACGGGCTCGCACTCTCTCTCACCACTCCCCCCGTCAGCATATTTTGTAACAAAGTCCTCAGTTCGGTGTAAAGACTTGGGGGGACAGGTCGGTAACGCTCACGGCTGGGGGGTGCTGAGCCCGTGGGGACTCGGTGTTGCACCGCACTGGTGCAGCCGAAATCTTCATCATGGCGAGCAAAAACTTTTGACCACTTGTGTAATAGGTTTGTCACCTCACCCTGTTGCTCCGGGGTCAATCCCTCTCCCTGCAGAGTCCATGCTGGGTGTGGTCCGGTTGCGTCCTCTGTCCCAATGCGCCTCACCTCGACTTCCACCACATCCGCCGTGACGTTGTTGAGGACCAGCTCCTGTTCTCCTTGGATGTCAGCCATAGCCACTTCTGTCACCTGGGCCAACGGCTGTCGCTGGGGAATCTCCACCGGATATGGATTGGGATTGCACAACCGCACCGGGACCCTTCCATCACACACCACTGCCAGCGTACGGCCCACGCACCACTCTGCATCACTGTCTGGAAGAGATTCAATCACATTGCAATTCTGTTTTGGGGTCCCTTCGGATACCTGTGTCCATACCAGCATCTCCGTCTGCGGTGGAATGATCACTGGTTGTTGGCGTGGTAACTTAATTTGGCCTTGATAGGGAGGAAGGAATTCCCCTCCAGAGATCCGACGACACTCTGCAAAGGCCTTAACCCAAGCCTGACTCTGGGCAAGTGGCATGGTAGTCTTAAAAGCGGCCAACCCTGGATGGTTCCCTTGGGTAAGAGCAGACCAAACAGGATTAATAATATTCATGCCAAGTACACCTTTGGTGGGCCCCAAACACTCATCGTTCACGATTATTACACCTTTCGCCGGTACACAGATACTTCCTACTCGACAATCAACTAAAGCATAACCAATGTAAGGAATCTTCAAACCGTTCGCTGGAAACGTGAGGAAAATAAGTATTTGAACACGCTGCTATTTTGCAAGTTCTCCCACTTAGAAATCATGGAGGGGTCTGAAATCTCCCTCGGACTGGGGCTCCATGCAAGATCTCACCTCGTGGGGTCTCAATGATCCTAAGAAAGGTGAGAAATCAGCCCAGAACTACACGAGAGGAGCTGGTCCATGACCTGAAAAGAGCTGGGACCACCGTTTCCAAGGTTACTGTTGGTAATACACTAAGACGTCATGGTTTGAAATCATGCATGGCACGGAAGGTTCCCCTGCTTAAACCAGCACATGTCAAGGCCCGTCTTAAGTTTGCCAATGACCATTTGGATGATCCAGAGGAGTCATGGGAGAACGTCATGTGGTCAGATGAGACCAAAATACAACTTTTTGGTCATAATTCCACTAACCGTGTTTGGAGGAAGAAGAATGATGAGGACCATCCCAAGAACACCATCCCTACTGTGAAGCATGGGGGGTAGCATCATGCTTTGGGGGTGTTTTTCTGCACATGGGACAGGGCGACTGCACTGTATTAAGGAGAGGATGACCGGGGCCATGTGTTGGGAGAATTTGGGGAACAACCTCCTTCCCCCAGTTAGAGCATTGAAGATGGGTCGAGGCTGGGTCTTCCAACATGACAATGACCCGAAGCACACAGCCCGGAGAACCAAGGAGTGGCTCTGGATGAAGCATATCAAGGTTCTGGGGGGGGGCCTAGCCAGTCTCCAGACCTAAACCCAATAGAGAATCTTTGGAGGGAGCTCAAACTCCGTGTTTCTCAGCGAGAGCCCAGAAACCTGACTGATCAAGAGAAGATCTGTGTGGAGGAGTGGGCCAAAATCCCTTCTGCAGTGTGTCCAACCTGGTGAAGAACTACAGGAAACGTTTGACCTCTGGAACTGCAAACAAAGGCTACTGTACCAAATATTAACATTGATTTTCTCAGGTGTTCAAATACTTATTTGCAGCTGTATCATACAAATAAATAGTTAAAAAATCATACATTGTGATTTCTGGATTTTTTTTTTAGATTATGTCTCTCACAGTGGACATGCACCTATGATTACAATTTCAGACCCCTCCATGATTTCTAAGTGGGAGAACTTGCAAAATAGCAAGGTGTTCAAATACTTATTTTCCTCACTGTATCCAGTGCCCCCAGAGGAAAAAAAACCCTTGTTAAGAAAACAGTTTAATCTCAAACATAACAATCAGTGGACCTCAGGCAGACAGTTTGTTCTATTACGTATTTCTGAATCTGCCCCTCGTTGTCCAAGTTACTTGACCGGTCATTCTATCTTAGCTGAAAAAGGACATCTTGTCTCTTGGATAGGCTATGGTCTCAACCTGAGACCTGCTATGATAAACACCGCTCTAGGCAACTGCTTCTGTCAGGCTCCACGTCATCTATCCTTGGTGGGAGAAAGCAGAGTCATAACATATCCAGTTGTCTCCTACAAAGAGATCACACTGAGGACAGATACAGGAACCAAATACTCTGAGAAGCATTGAAGATCTTATTATGAATAATTAATATGAAAATCACTGGTTAAATGTAATTTTCCTATTACACTGCCAACAGTTAAGAGTAAGAGGATCACCACTCCACCTACCCATACTCCTGGGTCTCAGGCTTGTTTCTCCTCTCAAAAGCTGATAGCTGCTTCAGCTTCAAGTTTACTGCAGTTTTACTGGAAGTCTAGCTCCTCTTTACCTACTTTATGTTTTGCTTCAAGAGTAATCATATTAGTCAAAGAAAAGAACCAGAAGACAACGGCTTAAACCATGACGGTGAGGGAGCTAGGAGTTGCATACCTGCCAGGTAATGGGAGAACTCGGCATACCCTAGCTTCAAATCAGCTGGGTCCTGCTGCTCCGGACCTGTGAATTGGGCTTTTGGATGGCTTTCAGTTTCTGCCAAAGCTTAGAATTTTTTTTCCACCCAACCAAACCCTACGCATGCAATAGGCACGCCATTATGACGCCGGTGTTGATTACTGGAAGGTCTTTACGTAGGTGTACCATTCAATGCAGTAGGCTGTGAGAAAGTAAAAGTGATGTTTAGCAGTACTTTCAATGAAAGAAGGCCATTCAAGTACAACTACATGTTCAATCTGCAATGCCAATTTGTCTGGTGGCGGCAAGGACCCTAAACACTACACAACATCGCCGTGGTTACAACTTTTGGTATGAAAACATCTTAAAGAATACGAGTTGTGCGTGAAGGGATCTACAGACAGCAGCAACATGCAGCTACTTCAGGTACAGCAAAGGAAGGACAGTCCCATCACAGGACGCCGGTTACGTAATTAATGTGGTTACCGTGGTAATGGACTGAGGATGGGAGGAGGATTCGGTATTCAGTTTTGGCAGAAACCTAACCAGTGGATTTGGTATTTGACCCCAAAGATCTGGATTTGGTGCATCCCTAATAAAATGGTGGCCCAAACCTCCCCAAAACATCATTGAGCCAACTGCTGAGACACTTCAAGGGTTAACTGGAACAATGAATGATTTATTTCAAACGGACACATGATAACAACTAAAAATGAAAGCTGAACAAGACTTCAGGGCCTCCAAGGTCAAAGCCACCAACGGAAATATATTGTCCTGTGATCGATTATGATATTCCTGCGCTAACATGATTCATATGTAATTTAAAGAATCATCTATTATGTTGAATTATCCCCAAAACTTTGATTTTGTTTTTCATATTCGCTACCGTAGGAGTGCTGTGATCATGAAAGATGCTTCCCATTGAAATACATTAGTTTAAAAAACATGTTGAACACCACAAAAGAGCAAGATAAACGTGTTTGTGTACATGAATCAACAGATTAAAAAAATGACCATTTCAGGAACTGTCGTGAGACTGGGCTGCGTCACTTATTAAAGTTTGTTAGGTCGACTCTTGACACAATATTTTCCAGCCTCAGAGCTTCAGTTGTTCTTACTTTTAAACACAAATGTGATATGAGAGAAGGTCTACGTAAAGCTCGTATCCATTACCAAAAACTTAGAGTAACGTTACATTTACTCAGCTCACATAGACAACTGATCATGAAGCGTTTCTAATTAAAAAGTTAACGTGTTGATCATCAAAGAGAAGAAATCTGACACATGGCTGTTTAGTGTTTGAGTCTAAGACAGATCTGCTTCACAGTGCAGAGTGTGTGATGGTGAACAGACTGGACTCTGATTTCAGCAGCTGATCTTCAGTCAGGGTTTCTGTCCACAGGAGAGACTCTCAGTCCTGCAGAGGACACAGAGACACTGAGGAACCAGGCCAGAGCGTAAACCCAGGATAGAGAGGCTGAGTGAATGTGGTGTTGAAGGTGTGGAGGTGGATCAGTGAGTCAGAGGAGACTGTGTAGAAGGACAGAGAGCCAGCAGGACAGTCCACATACACTGCTACTCTGTTAGAGACAGAGGAGGACGGGAGGTCTGTTCTTATGGTATTGTGCCAGACAGAGTAACCACCATCAGAGCAGATCAGACTCCAGGACTGATCTCCAAACCAACAGTAATAATTGCTTCCTCTCCTTCTGATTCCTCTGTAACTCACTGATATATCAACCCCTCCTCTCCTCTCGACCTCCCAGTAACAGCGACCAGTCAGACCATCTCTACACAGCAGCTGTTCACAGCAGTCAAACCTCTCTGGATGATCAGGATATGACTGATCCTCCTCCGCACCTGTCACCTTCCTGTTGTTGTCAGACAGTTTGAGTCCTCTGTTTACTGTGTTTGTGTCCAGTTCCAGTTCACAGACATCTGATGGAGAGAACAAGACACAATACAGCTGCAGGTTATCATCTGATGATTTATTAACAACTTTACTGACAATTACTGAAAGAAAATCATTAAAATATTCATTTCTTGTTGAGCTGTGGATGATGTTTAACAAACTTTAACTTCAACAATCCAGTTATTGAACATGAGAGTCAGCATGTCAGGAATATTCTGCTTTATTTCCTCGGGTGGAATAAAAGAGAGAGAGAGAGGGAGAGAGATTTTTTGATTTTTAAGAAACATTTATATTTCAAATAAATAAGACGTTCTCCAAAGTATAGAGACGAGCCGGATACTCGGCTGAAACAAGTATCCGGTACAGATAAAGCACTTTTGCCGAATACAAGTATTATACGAATAATACGAGTCAATATTTGTGCTCGGATTGAATTAAACCCAGAATTGGGTAAGACTGCGTTCTGTGATAGTCCCAGCGTACAGAAACCCAGAAACAGGAACCGGAAGTCCACCCACACCCTGGCCTTCACCAGACAGACAAACATGTCCGTCAATGCTCGTCCGGACACATTGTCCACCTGGTTCTTTCTGCTTTTATAGATCGATAGTTTGGCCTGACCCACAATAAAATTTTACAGTTACCACTTCCTTGTTTGTTGTAGCCAGCACCAAAAATAAAAGTAGACTCAGTAAAAACCTCCCCACAGTCCAGAAACACAGTCCTCAACATGTTGAGGCCTCAGTCTGGGACAGTCCAGGTAGCAGTGTATTATGGTCTCATCGAAGGGACAGAAGGGACACGAGGAGGACACGGTGTTATTAATCCTGGCCAGAAAGACATTTACCGCCAGAGCCCCGTGGAGGATGCAGGTCTCCAGACCTCTTGCTCAGCGGAGGTTTATAAAAAGAGTCTCCACACCGGCTTCCTGTCTGGGGGCAGTCTGTCCGTCCACACCAAGTCCTTCCTCCCACACAGCGTCTTCCTGTTGACGGCCAGAACACAGTACTGATAAAAACCCTTTCCAGTTTGCATGTGGAGGTCCAAAACAGAGGGTAACACATGCTGTGCTGATCGGCCAGTGTGCTCGGTTAAAAACCCAATGTCAGGAAAAGGGTCAGTGGAATCGGGGGTGTTAGTCCCATTAAAATAGTCCCACAGCATCTCAGATTCCTCAGCGTCCAGTCTCTTAGTCCACTAGTCAAGATGTTTCTGGTTTGGCAGGCCGACTTCAGGCCCAGCAGAGAGGCCACTGTCTCCGTGTTCAGGAACCCAGGACCAGCAGCTTCCACGAACCCCCTCAGCTTCGTCACTCCAGCCCTCGTCAGCCTTTCAGCGAGACCGGGTCTGCTGCCATCTTGGAGGTTCAGCTGGGTCCCCCAAACCAGAGGCTCCTCCAGGAGCCAGAACAGAGATGGTGCAGGTTCCAGTCTAGTCCATTTAAATTTAAGACCCGCTACCCCTCTTAAAATGGTGCTGGCTACACGCCCCCTGATGACATCATCATCACCAAATAAAAACCTCTGCACAAACTAATCTAAAAGCAGCTGCCCGGCACACTAAATCAAACAAATCTTGCTTCCCCCCCCTCCTCCTTTGGCAGAAATAAAACACACTGAGGAACCCAATGCAAACCGTCCCAGATAAAGTCCAGAAGGATGGACTGCAAAGTCTTCAAAGGACCCGCAGAGGGCTCCATACATTTGAGCCTATGCCAGAAGCAGGATGCGACCAGCTTGTTAATGACCAGCACCCTGCCCCTGTAGGACAGGTGGGGACGCAGCCACCTCCATCTACCCAACTTTCCCTCCACTTTCCCCACTACCCCATCCCAATTTAAGGCCATGATGGTTTGATCTCCCAGGTAAACCCCCAGGTACTTGAAACCCCCCTCTTCCAGGTCAACCCACCTGTAAGCTGAAAGGCCTCCAGCCCACCTCCCCATTGCCAGGGCCTCACTCTTGGCCCAGTTCACCCTGGCAGCTGAGAGCTGCTGAAAAACCGTGACAATGTGTCCCAACGATGTTGTCTGCAAAGGCCGAAACAGTAAAACGAGGCCATTGATAAAAGAGCGTACATTGTGCAACATGGGCTCAATGGACAGAGCATACAGCATCCCTGACATGGAGCAGCCCTGTCTGATCCTCCGGGTCACCGGGAAAAGCTTACATAAGCCTCCATTAATCTTCAGCACACTCTCAACGTTCTCATACATGACCTTCATCCTAGCGATGAAACCAGGGCTGAGGCCGATCCGGTCCATCACTTTCCACAGGTAACGGTACTCAACCCTGTCAAATGCCTTTTCCTGGTTCAATGAAACCAGACTAGTTTCCAGACCAAACAAACCAGAGACAGTCAAACTATCACAAATCAATGACACATTGTCAACAATGGACCAGCCGGGCACGCAATAGGTTTGGGTCTTATGGATAACCCGGTCCAACACCCACTTTGCACTTTGTTTTGCATTTAAGTTATAAATAGACTATTGGCTATTTATAACTGTTTTTTTGTGACAATAAAATGTGTTATGGTTAAAATCAACAAATAATCGTGATAATTAATCGTGATCTGAATATTGATCAAACAATGGTGATTATGATTTTGTCCATAATGGTGCAGCCCTGCTGTCTTCTACTTACAGAGAAACACGAGAGCAGGATGGTAATGATCGTGTGAATCACGCTCAGAACTCGCTGCGCCGACACCATTGCCAAATGTCCCGGTAGCTGAGAGTGTGGACATTTCTTTTAAAAGCCCAATGGGCTAATAATTGGGATGGTGTTTATAAATGGGGGGGGGGATGAAGAACAAGCACTTTAACTACATATTTATGTTGTAGTGACCTGCACTGTCACTGAAAAACACAATCATCTGTTTAGTGATGGAAAGGGACTGCAGGGTTGAAGGAGGTTTGACAGCTGTGTCCATCAAGGCAGAAAGTAATGCCCCCCCTGATAGGGGGGTCTGTAACATACTAACCCTTAGCCTAAATACAGATCTTCTCTAAAATACTGCTGGTTCTGTGGTGTCGGAGCTTCAAATCTGATGCCTGCAGAGCGCCATAGAAGCATCAATTGAGGAGCGTCAATTAACGCTGTTAGTGTGTTCGGGCCTTAACCCCCCACCAAAGAGCTGACATTTAGCACAAAGTTCAGACCTTGAACATCAAATCTCAAAGTGAACTGAGTGTGAATGAACATCAGAGGGTTGTGGGTCCACCAACTGGCTTTAAGCTGGTTTTCATTGACCAGGGCCAGATGTGAAAAACTCTAGCTGGCTCTCAAACTTTAAACACACTCACACTTCCTCAGACCAGGTCTCAGTCTCTGTGGTCCACCATGGTCCATCCTGCAGGAAGAAACAAAGTCAGAATCAACTTCATACACCTTCACTCACTGTGTGAGGCCTTACACCCCCACCCAAACTCACACTATGAATAACAACAATATGTTTATCCATGTATCCATGTATTACGTTCGTCTATACAGCACAATATGTATTACTTTTATTCTGGAGATATAACGGTGACTTGTCCCTCTATGGGATGAACAAATCACTTAAGCCTACTTGGCCATAAACACAAAGACAGACTAATCAATAACTAATAACCAGTACTTAAAAATAAAAATGTTTGAAGTTCATCAGTTAGAGACAGAGGAACAGTGTTGTCCATCTGTCCATACCTGAGGGTGTCCAGTCTCCAGTGTGGATCCTTAAGTCCAGCTGACAGCAGCGTCACTCCTGAGTCTCCTGGATGATTGTAGCTCAGGTCCAGCACTCTCAGATGGGAACCAAAATGGTTGGAGCTGCAGAGCTGAGAGTTCCAGAGAAGTACAGCCTTCCTCTGAGACCAGACACCCTGACAGACTATACACACACACACACACACACACCCACACACACACACACACACACACACTTGGGATAACCCTGATATTGAACTGGATATAATTTCAAGTGAGGTAAAGATGCAAAATAATCAATATTGTGTCATTGACCAAAATGGCATTTTCAAGTCAAGTTTGCGTGCCGTGAACCAAGACATACTGTTGACAAGCTGCTGAGTCAGGTAACCCTTTCAGTTCAATAATGTTACCACATTTAATGCAGAATCATAAAAATGTTAAATTTGCATTGTTAAACAGCAGTACACTAACCAGAGAGTTTCCAGTCTGCAGTGTTTACTCTTCAGTCCAGCTGACACCACCTTCACGCCTGAATCCTGTAGGTCATTGTTACTCAGGTCCAGCTCTCTCAGACTAGAGGACTGGGAGTTGAAAATTGAAGACAGAGCTTCACAGCTTCTCTCTGTCAGGTTACAGCCACTCAGTCTGAAAATGAATATTCAATTCCAATTTAATTTTTAATGAAACTAAAAAAGTAAGGATTTCATGATTTTAAAAAAAAAACAGTACACTAACCTGAGAGTTTCCAGTCTGCAGTGTGGACTCTTCAGTCCAGGTGACACCAGCTCCACTCCTGAATCCTGCAGGTTGTTGTTACTCAGGTCCAGCTCTCTCAGACTAGAGGACTGGGAGCTGAGAACTGAGGACAGAGCTTCACAGCTTCTCTCTGACAGCTTACAGCCAGTTAACCTAAAACAAAGAAACAAAAGTACTTTCAATATCAATCAGATGATTAGTCTATTCAATGATTAATATGAAAAAATAACATATGTTTAAATAGTTGTATACCAAACTGAGAGTCTAATGAGTATTCTCGCAGGTAGACACATTAATATGCAAATAACAGGACACTAACCTGAGAGTCTCCAGTGTACAGTTTTGACTGTTTAGTCCAGGAGACACCAGCTCCACTCCTGAATCCTGCAGGTTGTTGTTACTCAGGTCCAGCTCTCTCAGACTAGAGGACTGGGAGCTGAGAACTGAGGACAGAGCTTCACAGCTTCTCTCTGTCAGGTTACAGCCACTCAGTCTGAAGATAAAAAAGAAAAATATGAAAAAACAATTACAGCTCATCTTTTTTTGAATGAAGAAAACTCATTTAATCTGGATAGTGTGTGTGCACGTACAGAGCTTTGTTGGAGGCTTTGACCACTGGCAGCAGCCTCAGAAGAGCCTCCTCTGAAGCAGAGTATTTCTTCAGGTCAAACACGTCCAGATCTGTCTTCTGATGACAGTAAGATGAAGACCAGAGCTGACCACTGAGCAGGAGACAGTTTATCTGTGGAGACTTCCTGAACTCAGGGACTGTTGGATCTGCTCCACTAGAGAACGATCATTCAGTTCATTCAGACAGTGGAACAGATTGATGCTTCTCTCTGCAGACAGATTCTCACTGATCTTCTTCTTGATGTACTCCACTGTTTTCTGATTGGTCTTTGAGCTACTTCCTTTCTGTGTCATCAGACCTCGTAGGAGACTCTGATTGGTCTGCAGTGAAAGACCCAGGAGGAAGCGGAGGAACAAGTCCAGGTGTCCATTTGGACTCTGTAAGGCCTTGTCCACAGCACTCTGGTAGAAACGTGTTGGTTCAAATTTGTTTCTAAAAGGAACCCACTGGCGTGAGTTTTTGTTCTTCTGCCAGCAGGTTGACTCCAGAGTTGATGAATGTCAGATGGACATGAAGAGCAGCCAGAAACTCCTGAACACTCAGATGGACAAAGCAGAACACCTTGTCCTGGTACAGTCCTCTCTCCTCTTTAAAGATCTGTGTGAACACTCCTGAGACCACTGCGGCTGCTCTGATATCGATGCCACACTCTGTCAGGTCTGATTCATAGAAGATCAGGTTGCCTTTCTGCAGCTGCTCAAAAGCCAGTTTTCCCAGAGACTCTATCATTTTCCTGCTCTCTGGACTCCAGTGTGGATCCATCTCAGCTCCTCCATCATACTTAATGTTCTTCACTTTGGACTGAACCACCAGGAAGTGGATGTACATCTCAGTCAGGGTCTTGGGCAGCTCTCCTCCCTCTCTGGTCTTCAACACGTCCTCCAGAACTGTAGCAGTGATCCAGCAGAAGACTGGGATGTGGCACATGATGTGGAGGCTTCGTGATCTCTTGATGTGGGAGATGATCCTGCTGGCCTGCTCCTCATCTCTGAATCTCTTCCTGAAGTACTCCTCTTTCTGGGCGTCAGTGAACCCTCTGACCTCTGTCACCATGTCAACACACCCAGGAGGGATCTGATTGGCTGCTGCAGGTCGTGTGGTTATCCAGAGGCGAGCAGAGGGAAGCAGTTTCCCCTTGATGAGGTTTGCCAGCAGCACACCCACTGAGGTGGACTCTGTAACATCAGTCAGGATCTCAGTGTTGAGGAAGTCCAGAGGAAGTCGACACTCATCCAGACCATCAAAGATGAACACGACCTCTTCAAACCGGCAGATTCCTGCTTCTTTGGTTTCACTAAAGAAGTAATCAACAAGTTCCACCAAGCTGAACTTTCTCTCTTTCAGCACATTCAGCTCTCTGAAGGTGAATGGGAATGTGAACTGGATGTCCTGGTTGGCTTTGCCTTCAGCCCAGTCCAGAGTGAACTTCTGTGTTAAGACTGTTTTCCCGATGCCAGCCACTCCCTTTGTCATCACTGTTCTGATTGGTTCATCTCTTCCAGGTGGGGTTTTAAAGATGTCTTCTTGTCTGATTGTTGTTTCTGGTCTGTCTGGTTTCCTGGATGCTGTTTCAATCTGTCTGACCTCATGTTCATCATTGACCTCTGCAGCCCCTCCCTCCATGAGGTAGATCTCTGTGAACATCTGATTCAGAAGGGTTGGGTTTCCTGCTTTAGCAATCCCCTCAAACATACACTGGAACGTCTTCTGCTGGTTAGATTTGAGTTTACGCTTACAAACTCCACAATAACTTCCTGAATGAACACACAACAAAGAAGATCATTAAGACAAAGAACATGATTCAACATTTCCTCAGAGAATGAGTACATGAATATATTTTGTTAAATATTTTGAGACAAATATCCCGTTCATCCAGCATGTTAACTCTTTAGAGAAATCCTCTTACTGCTCTGCAGACGGTCAGCCAGCTCCTCCTGCTTCATTCTCCTCAGGAAGTGCAGTGTGATCTTCAGAAATGCCTCTCTGCTGCTCCTCCTCTGCTCTTCATCCTCACCGTCCAACACCTCCTCATCCTTTCTCTGACTCTCTAAGCATTCTGGGTAATCTGGACTCAGAACCTTCTGGATCTTCTTCAGCTCGTTCTTCACAAAAGTGACGATGTCGTCCTCCAGCAGCTGGAACAGAAGATTATATGAATGACCAAATCAAAGTGAAATCATGGAAGCACACATCAGATCCATGTTGGACAGAATAGATGTAAAAGTAGTTGTTGTACATGTCCAGACCATAAAGATGGAGTCCAGGTGGGTTTGATGCTGCTGGGCAGACTGACCACTGGGACCCTCTGAGCTCTCCTGGTCCACTCTGTGGAGGAATCAGGAAGAATTAGCTCACATCATCATGTCTGTCCACACAGAGACACACACAAGGTAAAGGTCCATGAAGTGATGTTTGGATGTTAACAGTGAATCAGAGGACTCCCTGTAGTGGTCCACCTTTACTAGTCCTGCTGGGTATCAGTTTGAAATCCTCACCTTTGATCCAACAGATTGGCAGCCATCTTTGAAGTCCTACTCATAGACCAGTCACTCATGTTCTGATTCTTCCAGATTCCTCCTGATAGAAACCAAGATAAATTCTGCACTGCACCCAAACACACTGAGACCAAACCTGTCAGTGGTGTAATACCCTTTGTTAACAGTTTAGTTTTGTATCCAGGAAGTTCTTGTTAACATTTTAACACAAATATCGGTACTTTCAAAGTGGACATTTTACAAAATTGGTTGACCATGATGTTTTTACAAGAGGTCGTCCTGGAATAGCAACGGACACGTGCTAAATTCCAAACCCATGGTGTTTCCATCAACACAGAGAAAAAAGTGAGATAAAAATTACCAGAGCAGCTGTCCAGAGGATAATCAGCTGAGATTGTGTGTGTGCGTCTTTGAGAACTGTAAGTCGTATAACTCATGTTAAGTTCAGCCTGTTATTGGTCTATAGTTCTTGCACATTTAAAGTAAGTTAGCTAAGGTTTTCCATGTGTGTGTTTCTTCACCTGTTAGCTAGGTTGCAAGTTGATCTTAATGAAGCATCAACACTTTCACCAGCTTTATTCGCATGAGTTTTTTTTTTTTTTAACAAACTTCAGATACTGTAATTCAATTGACAAGTTAAGTAACTTAGCTAGAGAGATGTTGTCTCCGGGGCAAAGTTGGAAACCAGAATCAGCTTTAATCCAGTCCTCATCTAGTCCTCAACTTCCATTTATTGTTATTATTGATTAAAAGTCATGACTCAATACCATATTCAATCTAAATGGAGGGGAATATATCTACAATACGTTGCATTTGACGCATGACTAAGACAGCTCGACAGATTCGGCATTCTGCATTCATTCACAGCAAATCATTGCAGCTTGATGGCGCTAACGTTAGCACATAGTTGTATGGATGGCGCTAACGTTAGCACATAGCCTAGTAGTATGGACGGCGACATGATTGAAAATGAAGAAAACAGAGATCCGGCAGACAAGCAGCAAGACATTCCCATCATCCTCAGCCTTATCTGAGAGATGTTTGAGACAGTAGACATCAAGAAGGACTCCTGGCCAATGTGCTGGGGAACTTCTTACTTAATGTCTGTTTAGTCATTTATATTTTAATCCTTCATTTTCTTTCCAGAAGCCATATTTGAGCACACACACAAACATGTAGATGCATTTAAATGTTAAGGGGAAGATTAAAAATAGAAACTGGATCTGTGAATTCTCACAGAATCACAACTGAATTCATATCTTGCTAATAAATCAGAATCTGATTAAACTGAAGTCCCAGTTTTGCATAGAAAATGGTTGTCATTCGCAAGGCTACTTTTACTTTTATACTTTAAGTAAATTTCCAAGCTTGTACTTTGTTACTTTTACTTGAGTAAAGAAGTTTAATCAGTACTTCCACTTTTACCAGAGTATTTTTTAACACAAGTATCTGTACTTCTACTTAACTACAGAAAGGGAGTACTTTTGCCATCTCTGACGTTAGCTAATGTCAGCTCCCAAATGTCCCACCAAACACAGACATTAAGAGCATTGGTGGCCCGTTGGTCCAGTGCTTTAGACTATTAGCATCTTTCCTTGGTATATATTCTGGAATCACTACACTTTACTGGTTTTTGCTCTTGTGGTTAGAAGCTTAATGACATTTTGTTGTAACGGTACCGGTACTCTGTGCAATTATAACAATGTCTAATAAAGAGAGGAATAGATGTCTCAAAGCAAGGAGTTTCAGCTGAGAGTCCCTTTACTATTCTTAGGTTTAAAGTTATGTATTGTCAAACGCACAATGAAAAAAACCCAAAAGCAAACATAAAATAGGACAGTTAAGGTAAAATTTAATATATATTTATATAAGACAGGTGAACTTAAAAAAAATAACCACTGTGAATAAACTGTAATTTTACATTTTACTACTTGTTGTATCTGAAACTGAGACTGAGTTAAAGTGAGCTGACAGGACACATGCCGTCACCGTCCGTTAAAAAGACTTTTAAAAACATCTCAAAACCCGGAGATCAACCACATCATTTTGTTTTCATCATCAGTTTGAAATCCTCACCTTTGATCAACAGAGTGGCGTCCATCTTTGAAGCATAAAGGTTCACCCATAGACCAGTCACTCTTAAATGACACACAGCTGGGTCCAGGTCCAGGTCCAGATCCAGGTCCGTGCTGCTTCTCTGGGCTGAAACACAACACACACAGAGCTTTGAGTGTGAATGATGATGGATGGATGGTGGAGTGATCTGAGTGGTGGACAGTTAGAGATGGTCCTCTCACCTCTGAGCTTTGGTCTGGCTGTCATGGTCCCCCCACAGAGGGGGTTTAGGGGGAGGGACTCCCTCCTCTCTGTCCTCACACTGACTCATAGCAGAGTCCACACCTTCATCTGGAGAGGAAACACTGAGAGCAGCAGTCCAATCATTCATCAGCACATCATCACTCATTCATCCCTCACATCATTTCTCCTGGAAAAAAAGCCAAATATCAGCAGCTGTCCTCTGATTGGCTGCTTCTCTCTGAGTCATATCAGTGTCAGTTGAATCCTTTTGGCTCGTTGGACTGTTGCTCAGACTAAAGAAGCAGTTAGAAAACATGATGAACTCTGGGAACTACTGAGGCCTTTTCTCATCACATAATCCCATTTCATTCACTCAACACAGAGAACTGATCAACACATGGATCAATAGTGGTTTGTTATTGGACAGAGAAGATGCTGCTGGTTCTCATTGGTCAGTGGTGAGGACCAATCAGAGCAGAGGAAGCTGCCACCAGCTGCTCTACTTCTATCAGTCCACTAGATGGCCTCATGGAGCTGTTTGGAGGATTTTACTGCTTCATGGGAATCAGAGCTGGATGTCACCAGAGAATGAATCAATAAATCAAAATGTATTCATACAGCACGTTACAGCAGCCAGCAGGTATCTAAAGAGCTTCACATCAGAAACCAAGAGTAAAAACACATCATCAGTAGAAAGAGTGAAAACAGAAAAAGTAAAATCAGAAAAGTTGATCAAAATCAGAAATCAGACAAATGAAAGTGTCCCCCACTGCTACATATTAAAAAGCCTGACTCAAAAGATAAGTCTAATTTTGGATAAAAAAATAAGAATTTTGGATTTAAAAAGAGCTAGATCTGGGGGGGGCAGCAACAACTTGTTCAACAACTAACCTTTGCAAATGTCAGAGTTCCCATGCCTGAAGTACTGAAAATATTACACTCCGTTTATCTTCATTTACACTGTCATTTGCTTTTTTCAAATAGTTTGCAAATCATCTGAAAAGCAATGAAATGACAGGTTGTGCTTTTCCATATTCTGCATATATAAAGACTGAGCCAAGAATTTATCCCAACCCCATCAGGAGCCACTACAAGGAGAAGTCAATCTGTCAAAGCTCCTTTTTTGCCATTAAACTGCTAATCATCAATAGGAGATCTGGGGTAACAAATACCATTTAGGTGCAGAGCCTCATCTGTTAGTAAATGAAATGATAAAAACACTTTTTCCAAAACCTTTGAAAGAAAAGGAGATGAGAGACTGGTCTAACGTTGGACAACACTGTAGGGTCAAGATTAGTCTTCTTAGGTGCCTCCCAATCTTTAAAGGCAGCTGGGAGGAACCTAAACTAAGACCAGAATTTAAAAAGTAAGAAGACTCCCTGGTGCTATTAAAATCCTCCTTCACCATTCTGGGGGGGACAAGGTCTAGGGGCAGTTGGTAGGTTTCATGTGGTGCACTACCTCACTAAGTAACCTCAGAGAAACTGGCTTAAATTCCTCAAACCCAGCTGAGTGTGTAGGAGAAGCAGGTACAACACCTTAACATTAGCACGGGGGGTTTCCTGACAGATGCTACTTTGTCAATAAAATACCAGAAATGTCTCACATGTACTGATGGACACATCTGTCGGAGCAGAGGAGCATGGATGTATGACAGAGTTCATATATTAAATAACACTCTAGGTTCATGACAACTGCTAGCTATGACAGAAGAGAGATGGTGCATCTTCTCCACCTTCACAGCATTCTGTATTCAGCTAGACGTTCCCTTACTACACCCAGGGACACATGGAAATGCTCTTTCTCCCATCTTCATTCAGCTTCCTCCCTCTCCTCCTCCCTCCCTCTCTCTCTCTCTCCTCCTCCCTCCCCCCCCTCCTCCCTCCCCCCCCTCCTCCTCCCTCCTGTAAACTGGTTCTCCTTCGTTCCACCACTGACTAAAGCCAACCCACCTTTAGACTGTAATTTGATCTTTGGTTGTTTCTACAGCGAGGACTCGAAGCACACGAGGAATCCTGTTTTCAGACCAGCGAGTCTCTTGCTGAGCTCCTCTTTAACACAGAAAAGCCTAAAGGGGAGAAGTGGCTCCGACAGCTGAATTAATAAAAGATCTACTACAATCTGCTGATTAATGTGCACCATGAAAAGAACACGGTCAAAACAGTTCCCATTCAATTACAATAAAATACCATCAAACACACACACTGGTTGGAATTAGACAGCTCAACTACAAGTAATATTCTTTTCTTATTAGAAAACATGTAGAAAGGTGCAAGATAATACTAGATAGAAAGCTGTGTGGCTGTTGAAATGGCTGCTGTCATTAAGGGGAGACACTACTTCAACATATCAACAGAAAACTTCCCCAGCTCATTACTCACATTAACACTATTAGCTTTGGATTCCAGGTTTTCTGACATGTGTTCAACATGAAAATGAGCCATTATCTAATGCTAACTTTTGGTGAATAACGGAGAAATCTACAGACACAAATGGACAAAGTGGAATCAGATAAATGGTTTCTCTCCACTCGTCTGAAAGAAGACATGTTGTGGAAGATAAAAAGCCCAAACTCTACTCCAAGCTGCTGACCAATGAGAGAAGACATGAACACAAACACATCAACCACTAGAGGAAGATGGGTCAAATAAAGAGGGAAAGGATTGAGGATTGATAATAGCAGGTGAGAGTTCATCCTCAGCTGTTGTCTCAGTGTTGACCCCCCCCCACCACATCAATAAGAGTCCTGACAGACCCCAGATCAGACTCAACTCTTCTCCTTCTCCTTCATCTGGACTTCTCTCTGCCTGCTCACACAGGCGGCCATCTTGTCTCCCAGCTTTAAACAATCACACGTTCACCATCAATTCAACCGTTTCTCCAACCACAACAATCAAAGACGCGTCATCTCGACCAATCACAGCTCCACTTACTGAACTTTCAGCCATGGACTTCATCAGTGTGCAGCTCTCTTCTGTCCTCAGCAGGTCTGTGTAGAAAAGGAGCTTCAACTTCAACTTCAACAGACAAAGTGAAGTGACGCAGTTTCTCATCATTAACCAGGGTGTGTGTGTGTGTGTGTGTGTGTGTGTGTGTGTGTGTGTGTGTGTGTGTGTGTGTGTGTGTGTGTGTGTGTTGCTTCACTATGAAAGTATGCGTTCTGACTGGTTGGACCACTAGTGAGCCAGAATAACTAATGTGTGTGCATCAGATAAACTGGGTGTGTCCCATTTGATGGCGTTCCCCCCCCACATATACCGGTAGATTCTCTGGATGCTGCTGAGTGGTTCGATGCTTTTTGGGGTCGAAATATTTGATCCATCTGCATAAAGGTGAATCCAGGCTACTGTATGCAAATGAGGAGCGAGGGATTAAATGATCAAATCTAAAGGATACTGTCATTTAATCACTAATTATATTCAATAAATATGCTACTTTATTCAATCTCACATGGAAAGCTGTAAAGTTCGTAGCTGTATAATGACCCCAACATCTACTCATGAGTTAGACAGACAGACAACGACTTTATCAATAAATGGAAGGGATTTATTCATGTGATAATCAGAAGAATAGAGCAGAACAACATAACTATAGCTAAGGCAGCAGAAATGAATGAGATCTGATCACAGGCTACCTGTTGAAGGGAAACTATTAGTGATGGGGAATGATTTGGAAAACTAGGAGAACAACGGAAGACTTAGGAAGAAGACTAATGAATTAGAGCTGAAGGTAACCTGACTCAGCAAGAGACTCATAATGAGACAGCAACTTTAAACCAATCAGCATGTTGGATCTAGTCTGGTTTGTCTCTCTGGTCTCTGAGAAACTACCACGTGTTCTTTGATGTGATGAGGAAGGAGAGAGGCTAGAGGTCCAGTTGAGAATTAACAAAAGCTTTAATGAAGCAGCATGATGAAATGATATGACAAAGACAATAAGACACCAAACATAATAACAGCTGACAGCGGACTGGATCCATGCTGCTCCCCTGTCAGAGTCCCATTAGATCCGTCCTGAAGATTTCTACATGACAAACATTCACTACACATGAGATAGAAGATGGAATCAAATGAAATCATTATTTTAAATGTCCAGCGTTTAGCAGGCATTGTTGTCCCACTACAGAACTGATGGACTTCATGTTCAAAGTTGACAAATGTTCATACATTTCCAACTGCTAGCTGCTCATTCATCATTTTCTGAGAACCTCCAATCCCACTTTCCAAAGTTTCCCATCTTTCATAGGCTCCAGCATTCCCACCGAGATCTCTTCAGAACCTGCATCCTCCAGATGGAGCCCTGTCCGTTCTGCCACTCAGGGACCAGGCACTTTCTCTCCACCATGCAATATCAAAATGTCCTTGTTCTGAAATGTCTTCCCAGCCCCTTTCCACAGAGTAACACTCAAACTTCTGCTTGTTTCCAACTTAATTCCCTTCTTAAGGAGCCGAGCTTCTACCGTTTTTTCAGGCCCACACTAGAAGTAGTGAATGTTTTCTTTTCAACCAGAACTTTCTGCTAACCCCCCATTATCCAGTTACTACAGAATAGGCGTCAATGAAGGCTTTTTTCTGTTTAAAACCACTTTACTTGAAATCTCTCTCCCCCAATTCAACAAATCAAATATTGATCCAATGAGTTATTTAAAGTCCCAATCAGCACAGCTGGAACCGCCTTCTACAAGCTCCCAATGTCAACCCAGTCTTATTTACCATCAACTTATCTTATTTCATGCTACCAATCCCAAACACACACATTCCACCACCACAACTAATCATTTACATCAGGCTTCTGTCCAATGTCCTAAGAGGAACTTTTCCCCCAATGTGACTATAGGCTATCAAATGATTTCCTATATTTCTAGACCACGGCCAGGAGAGAAGACTGAGGGGTCTTTCCATGGGACTCCCTTCCCCCGTGGCAGCAGAGTGAGTTTACCAGGCCCTACTCCCTCCCAGTTGGTACCCTGGCTTAAAAAGTCTTAGTTTCTCCTCCGTCCCCCCAGAGACTAAAACTCTGTCCCGTCCCTTATCGGTCTTTTTATTTAAAATTCATCAGGATTCTAAACCTGGTCCACTTCTTCATCAACTCTTTCTCCTGTAACCTGGTCGACTCTTTCAAGATCTCTTTCCATCTTAAATGTATCGGGTTAAAACTTCGGTCGAAACTCTTTCACATCTCATAAACAACATTTATACAAGTTTACTCCGTCGACTCTTTCACCAACTAATGACTTTAAGATTTAACAGGTTTAACCGGCCGTCTCAAATGGACTTCTAAATCAGGGCACGCCACTCAAACGCTAGATCCCGGGTCTCCGGTCCCGGTCGGCCTAGGACCCTCTTTCAGGCTTTTAAGCTCCACACATACAGGACCAGCATATGCAATCATACAGACCATCTCACAGAACTGCTCTGACTCATCACCTTCAACTCTTCACATTGGGTATTCAATTATGAAGTAATGAAGACTAAATTCTGATGAACAACACACAACAGTGATGCTAAAGCTGACAACCAATCCAGTTTCTTGTGTTCTTCCAGTTATATTACAGTTTAGGTTTTACTACTGGCTCTAACATGAAATTAGCCAAATCCCAGGAACATGGTTAATGAAATGAGGAAAAAACACAAAGTGGAGACATCACATATACACATACTGTCCATCATATGTCGTTCAATCTAGCTAAACAATAAAGAAAAACTATTTGTTAATTAACATCAAGCTAAGCTATATGCTAGCTCCATATGCTAAGTTATGTTCCTCATCTTCCTCACCCTCGTAGTTGAGGACATAACTTCATACGATCCACTTCAAAGGTTTCTCCCGTTTCCTGATGGGTGCAGGTGAACGTCTGTCCACCATTCTGTGCATATTGTTGAC
The DNA here is from genome assembly GCA_026937815.1 of Etheostoma perlongum. NCBI lineage: Eukaryota > Metazoa > Chordata > Actinopteri > Perciformes > Percidae > Etheostoma > Etheostoma perlongum. The sequence continues at coordinate 901,247 of CM049385.1, read as the reverse complement.
ATAATAATAAATCAATGGACAGAAAGGGGAAATAAACCATGTTACAGAGCAGCCGCCCACAGCAGACGTTCTAACATAAAGCGAACGCACCCTCAACGGGGCGGGGTCATTTCATTGGTCAACACTACAGCTGGCATCCTATTTAAAAGAAAGGCTCCAAGGCACTCTTCTTGGGAAACAATTAAAAAGCCTTTATTGCAATGGCTATTTCATATCAAAATCTTACATTACAAATAGAACTGGGTAGCAACCCACGCGTATCGGCACAAAATGGCTCCTTTGGTGACATCATGACTCCAAACGTCTGATGATTGGAAACACCTGAGAACACAGCCAGGGAGCTCCAAGGTGACGAATGCAACGTCTACTCACCAGATGGCTCTACAACATATATATGTCAAGTTATGGAGTTCACACCCCGGCTCTTTGGACAAACATGAAAAAGGTTTATTTAAGGACTGAAGGACTCAAGGGACAACTCAAATATCTTCTGACTTCTTTATTTAATCCCAGTTTAGTTTGTTTAACATGGATTTCAGTTCATAGGTGATGGTATGTATAAGCAGTAGAAGAATTACTAATAGGATGATAACCTTTAAAAGAAAAAACCCCAAAAGAAATATCCGTTACTCTAAGTCAGGACATTCTCAAATTAAATCTGTCATTTCATTGTAGTCATTGTTAGCACATTATGAATAGCAATATAAGGAGAAACTTCTCCCAGCAACACCAGACAAACACAGATAACCTCAAGTCCACCAACAATATGCTATTAATATATTAACTGAGAACTATACATTTCCAATACGATATGAATCAATCGTCCATTAGATTGCCATCAATCATTGTTTCTCAAACAGCGTTATCAAATCAGACAATTTGTCTCAAGTTTCAACACAACCAAGCCTGGTCTCCCAGAACTGTTACCACGCATTACGTGGTGGTGGCCCCACGGAAACCAACGCCAAAGGAAAGTCAAGGAGAAGAAGACGTGGTGTTATGGGCCTAACGGTAGCCAGTAGTATGGTCCCAAACATCTGCCAGTGTATTGAAAGCCCCCAGGAAATCACGCAAACTACATCCTGGGGTTGGAGGCCTGTGAAAGGAATGACAAAATATGTTTTTTTTATTGAGCAAGTTTGGGAGAAGTGTTAACCAGCAGGGACAGGTGTACTGTGAAAAAGGAGCGTTTTAGATAGATGGGCTCCAAGGGTTAAACGGACATGTGATTTATAGGAACAAATTCTTCATGTCTGGTCTGGAGTGTGTGATGGTGAACAGACTGAACTCTGATTTCAGCAGCTGATCTTCAGTCAGGGTTTCTGTCCACAGGAGAGACTCTCAGTCCTGCAGAGGACACAGAGACACTGAGGAACCAAACCAGACCCCAAACCCAGGATAGAGAGGCTGAGTGAATGTGGTGTAGAAGGTGTGGAGGTGGATCAGTGAGTCAGAGGAGACTGTGTAGAAGGACAGAGAGCCAGCGGGACAGTCCACATACACTGCTACTCTGTTAGAGACAGAGGAGGACGTGAGGTCTGTTCTTATATTATTGTGCCAGACAGAGTACCCACGATCATCATAGCAGCTCAGACTCCAGGACTGATCATTACGTCCAAACACACAGTCTCTACTGTCTCCTTTCCTTCTGATTCCTCTGTAACTCACTGATATTTCAACCTCTCCTCTCGTCTGGACCTCCCAGTAACAGCGACCAGTCAGACCATCTCTACACAGCAGCTGGGGCCAGGAGTCAAACCTCTCTGGATGATCAGGATATGACTGATCCTCTACCACGCCTGTCACGGTCTTCTTGTTGTTGTCAGACAGTTTGAGGTATCTGTTTACTGTGTTTGTGTCCAGTTCCAGTTCACAGACATCTGATGGGGAGAACAAGACACAATACAGACAGAGAGAGAGAGAGAGAAAGAGAGACAGAAAGAGACAGGGAGAGAGAGAGAGAAAGACAGAAAGAGAGAGAGAAAAAGAGAGAGAGAGACAGAAAGAGAGAGAGAGAGAGACAGAAAGTCAGTTAGACAGAGCAACCCAGAGAGAATGAGAAAGAATGACAGAAAAAAAGAAAGAGACAAAAGAGAGAGAGAAAGACATAAAAAGAAAATATCTTAAATATTTCCCAATCTATTTATTTCAGATAATTTCCATGTAAACATGTATTGCAGCTGTATATTTTCAATCTGGGAAGGAAACCCTGTTTTGCATTTAAGTTATAAATAGACCATCGGCTATTTATAACTGCTTTATGTGACAATAAAATGTGTTATGGTTAAAATCAACAAATAATCAAGATAATTAATCGTGATCTGAATATTGATTAAAATAATGGTGATTATGATTTTGTCCATGATGGTGCAGCCCTGCTGTCTTCTACTTACAGAGAAACACGAGAGCAGGATGGTAATGATCGTGTGAATCACGCTCAGAACTCGCTGCGCCAACACCATTGCCAAATGTCCCGGTAGCTGAGAGTGTGGACGTTTCTTTTAAAAACACTTGAAAATCCATGCTTTTCTTGCCTAAATTTTTTCCCAAAAAAAGTGATGCAGTTTCCACATACTTTGGCCCTCTGTGATGTGCCTGAGGTCATTGGGAAGTTAACACTCTCAGTTTTTAGTTTCTAGTGTCAGTGTGACACTAGGCCTTACTGACACAGAGATAAAGAGGTTAGAATAGAGAATTTATATTTCCGTCCAAGTAAATCAACTGTAAAATGATTAAAAAACACTACTGTAAGCATATTACATAGGCTATATACAAAAATAGTACCCTAGCCACATGTCTCAACTTAAAACAGAAAAGATCCAGAAAAAAATGACTTTATAATAATATAATATTATAATGATTATATAAAATCCATTTTATATAAATTTATTTCTACACATGTCTGTGCGTTTTTCTTATTTCCTTTCAGAAAAAAAGCCCAAAAAAACAAATTTAAACAAATCAAATTAAAAAATCACATCCACATCACTCCACATACCTGAAATAACTACATGCATAAATTTATAGAAATAAGTTATTATAATTTGATGAAATGGTGAAATGCCATGAGAAGGCCATATTTTTGTTTTGACACAGCTGGGTTAATATTTTCTGGTCATGTTTGGTATCAATCAACTGTCTTCTTATTGGCTACACAAAAAATACAGTTTCAAACCTTTACTGCTAACTGGTAGGGAATACTGTCAAATCTTTCCCAAGTCCCGCCTCTGTAAACCCTGCGTGATCATTGGCTAATTTAAGGGATAACTCAAGTTACAGTCGACGGATTGGCTGGAAAAAGCTGTCACTCAATTCCTTAGGATTCAGGCTATTCAGCTGTGTGGAGAGATACAATGTGGCAGCCTCAGGGCAGACGGCAGGAGAGATCAAAATCCCAAAATGATGGACTGTTCAGCTTTGTTTATGAGGAAACTCGGCCAGAATCTACAAGATTGTGAGGGGACCAGCTCGTTTTGGATTAAAAGGATTGGATGTATTTATTCTTTGAACTGTTGGCAAAGTAAGAAAAAAAAGTTTATGACGATCTTTCACCGCTGTGGATAAAGACAGGGGGAAACAGGTTGGGGTGCACGCCTCGACTTTGACAGAAACGGTGTAAGAATCATTCTGTTTCTTTACTTCATACGATGATTATAACAGCTGTAAGTCACCTTATGCTTTGTGTGTGGGCTTGATGGAATCATGAGACTTTAAACTTTCTAATGATGTTTGCAGGAAGCAACAAGGTGTTTTAAGAAGATTTAATGCTTGCAATTTATCACTGAAGAAACGTTTTCTCCTGCAAAAACAAAAAAACCTTCCACATACCGAAACTTTCAGGGAAGTTAAAAGCCCAATAGGCTAATAATTGGGATGGTGTTTATAAATGGGGGGGAGGATGAAGAACAAGCACTTTAACTACATATTTATGTTGTAGTGACCTGCACTGTCACTGAAAATCACAATCAACGGTTTAGTGATGGAAAGGGACTGCAGGGTTGAAGGAGGTTTGACAGATGTTTCCATCAAGGGAGGAGTAATTTTGTCCACCAGGCCCCCCCACTGAAAGGGGGTCTGTAACATAGTGTAACCCTTAGCCTAAATACAGATCTTCTCTAAAATACTGCTGGTTCTGTGGTGTCGGAGCTTCAAATCTGATGCCTGCAGAGCGCCATAGAAGCATCAATTGAGGAGCGTCAAAACGCTGTTAAAGTGTGTTCAAATTAACCCCCACCAAAGAGCTGACATTTAGCACAAAGTTCAGACCTTGGAACATCAAATCTCAAAGTGAACTGAGTGTGAATGAACATCAGAGGGTTGTGGGTCCACCAACTGGCTTTAAGCTGGTTTTCATTGACCAGGGCCTGATGTGAAAAACTCTAGCTGGCTCTCAAACTTTAAACACACTCACACTTCCTCACACCAGGTCTCAGTCTCTGTGGTCCACCATGGTCCGTCCTGCAGAAAGAAACAAAGTCAGAATCAACTTCATACACTATCACAATTTCTTAACTCTTGTTTGGGTTGGCTGAGCCTGTTAATGTTCCTTAATATCACTGGCTTAAGAGATAGACAGAACATTTGAAAATTGCTCAAACTCTCCATTAAACATGAACGAGCCAGAATTCATCAGTTAGAGACAGAGGAAAAGTGTTGTCCATCTGTCCATACCTGAGAGTGTCCAGTCTCCAGTGTGGATCCTCAAGTCCAGCTGACAGCAGCGTCACTCCTGAGTCTCCTGGATGATTGTAGCTCAAGTCCAGCACTCTCAGATGGGAGGGGTTAGAGCTAAGAGCTGAGACCAGAGAAGTACAGCCTTCCTCTGAGGCCATACAGCCTGACAGACTACACAGATACACAGACACACAGACACACATACACATACACACACAGTAAGTCCTGCATAGTCTATTCAATAGAGTTGGGATAATCCTTATTTGAACTGGATATAATTTCAAGTGAGGTAAAGATTCAAAATAATCAATATTGTGTCATTGACCAAACCGGCATATTCAGTCAAGTTCATGTACCATGAACCAAGACATACTGGTGACAAGCTGATGAGTCAGCTAACCCTTTCAGAAAACAATATTGTTACCACATTTAATGCTTCATGATCAGAAAAAATGTTATATTTGCACTGTTAAACAACAGTACACTAACCTGAGAGTTCCCAGTCTGCAGTGTGGACTCTTCAGTCCAGCTAACACCAGCTCCACTCCTGAATCCTGCAGGTCATTGTTACTCAGGTCCAGCTCTCTCAGACTAGAGGACTGGGAGCTGAGAACTGAGGACAGAGCTTCACAGCTTCTCTCTGACAGCTTGCAGCCACTTAACCTGAAAAAGATATTTAGTCAGTCCATTCTAAAACCAAATACATAAAGCCATTAAGGCTTACTGGGTAAACTTCTACAAATATTTGTATCTTGACCTGAGAGTTTCCAGTGTACAGTTTGGACTAATTAGTCCAGGAGACATTAGCTCCACTCCTGAATCCTGCAGGTTGTTGTTACTTAGGTCCAGGTCTGTCAGACTAGAGGACTGGGAACTGAGAACTGAGGACAGAGCTTCACAGCTTTTTTCTGACAGGTTACAGCCACTCAGTCTGAAAACAATATACAGTCAGTCCATTTAATTATTAACAAAATAAGAAAAAATTCAACAGCATAAAGGTTATCATTTTCAAATAACAGTACACTAACCTGAGAGTTTCCAGTCTGCAGTGTGGACTCTTCAGTCCAGGAGACACCAGCTCCACTCCTGAATCCTGCAGGTTGTTGTTACTCAGGTCCAGCTCTCTCAGACTAGAGGACTGGGAGCTGAGAACTGAAGACAGAGCTTCACAGCTTCTCTCTGACAGGTTACAGCCACTCAGTCTGAAAAAAATCAGATGATAAGTCTATTCAATGATAAAAAAAAAAAAAAACAGATCAGAGGCTCATCATTTTCAAATAGTGGAATACTAACCTGAGAGGCTAACGGATATTCTCACAGGTAGACACATTAATATGCAAATAAGAGTACACTAACCTGAGAGTTCCCAGTGTACAGTTCGGACTGTTTAGTCCAGGAGACACCAGCTCCACTCCTGAATCCTGCAGGTTGTTGTTACTCAGGTCCAGCTCTCTCAGACTAGAGGACTTGGAGCTGAGAACTGAAGACAGAGCTTCACAGCTTCTCTTTGACAGCTTACAGCCACTCAGTCTGAAAACAATCAGATAAGTATATTCAATGATTAATATGAAAAAATAACAGATCAGAGGGTCATTATTTTCAAATAGTGTTATACTATCCTGAGACTAACGAATACTCTCGCAGGTTAGACACATTATTATGCTAATAACCGTACACTAACCTGAGAGTTCCCAGTGTGGACTGTTTAGTCCAGGAGACACCAGCTCCACTCCTGAATCCTGCAGGTTGTTGTTACTCAGGTCCAGCTCTCTCAGACTAGAGGACTGGGAGCTGAGAACTGAGGACAGAGCTTCACAGCTTCTCTCTGACAGGTTACAGCCACTCAGTCTGAAGATAAAAAAAAAATAAGAGAAAACAATTACAGCTCATCTTTTTCTGAATGAAGAAAAAACTCCATTTAATCTTGGATTGTGTGTGTGCACGTACAGAGCTTTGTTGGAGGCTTTGACCACTGGCAGCAGCCTCAGAAGAGCCTCCTCTGAAGCAGAGTATTTCTTCAGGTCAAACACGTCCAGATTGTCTTCTGATGACAGTAAGATGAAGACCAGAGCTGACCACTGAGCAGGAGACAGTTTATCTGTGGAGAGACTTCCTGAACTCAGGGACTGTTGGATCTGCTCCACTAGAGAACGATCATTCAGTTCATTCAGACAGTGGAACAGATTGATGCTTCTCTCTGCAGACAGATTCTCACTGATCTTCTTCTTGATGTACTCCACTGTTTTCTGATTGGTCTTTGAGCTACTTCCTGTCTGTTTCATCAGACCTTGTAGGAGACTCTGATTGATCTGCAGTGAAAGACCCAGGAGGAAGCGGAGGAACAAGTCCAGGTGTCCATTTGGACTCTGTAAGGCCTTGTCCACAGCACTCTGGTAGAAACTTGTTTTGTCTCTGAAGACTCTAGACAGCTTGGATGTTTTTTGTTCTTCTGCCAGCAGGTTGACTCCAGAGTTGATGAAGGTCAGATGGACATGAAGAGCAGCCAGAAACTCCTGAACACTCAGATGGACAAAGCAGAACACCTTGTCCTGGTACAGTCCTCTCTCCTCTTTTAAAGATCTGTGTGAACACTCCTGAGACCACTGAGGCTGCTCTGATATCGATGCCACACTCTGTCAGGTCTGATTCATAGAAGATCAGGTTGCCTTTCTGCAGCTGCTCAAAAGCCAGTTTTCCCAGAGACTCTATCGTCTTCTTGCTATCTGGACTCCAGTGTGGATCTGTCTCAGCTCCTCCATCATACTTGATGTTCTTCACTTTGGACTGAACCACCAGGAAGTGGATGTACATCTCAGTCAGGGTCTTGGGCAGCTCTCCTCCCTCTCTGGTCTTCAACACGTCCTCCAGAACTGTAGCAGTGATCCAGCAGAAGACTGGGATGTGGCACATGATGTGGAGGCTTTGTGATCTCTTGATGTGGGAGATGATTCGGCTGGCCTGCTCCTCATCTCTGAATCTCTTCCTGAAGTACTCCTCCTTCTGGGCGTCAGTGAACCCTCTGACCTCTGTCACCATGTCAACACACCCAGGAGGGATCTGATTGGCTGCTGCAGGTCGTGTGGTTATCCAGAGGCGAGCAGAGGGAAGCAGTTTCCCCTTGATGAGGTTTGTCAGCAGCACACCCACTGAGGTGGACTTTGTAACATCAGTCAGGATCTCAGTGTTGAGGAAGTCCAGAGGAAGTCGACACTCATCCAGACCGTCAAAGATGAACACAAACCTGGACCTCTTCAAACCGGCAGATTCCTGCTTCTTTGGTTTCACTAAAGAAGTAATCAACAAGTTCCACCAAGCTGAACTTTCTCTCTTTCAGCACATTCAGCTCTCTGAAGGTGAATGGGAATGTGAACTGGATGTCCTGGTTGGCTTTGCCTTCAGCCCAGTCCAGAGTGAACTTCTGTGTTAAGACTGTTTTCCCGATGCCAGCCACTCCCTTTGTCATCACTGTTCTGATTGGTTCATCTCTTCCAGGTGGGGTTTTAAAGATGTCTTCTTGTCTGATTGTTGTTTCTGGTCTGTCTGGTTTCCTGGATGCTGTTTCAATCTGTCTGACCTCATGTTCATCATTGACCTCTGCAGCCCCTCCCTCCATGAGGTAGATCTCTGTGAACATCTGATTCAGAAGGGTTGGGTTTCCTGCTTTAGCAATCCCCTCAAACATACACTGGAACGTCTTCTGCTGGTTAGATTTGAGTTTACGCTTGCAAACTCCACGATAACTTCCTGAATGAACACACAACAAAGAAGATCATTAAGACAAAGAACATGATTCAACATTTCCTCAGAGAATGAGTACATGAATATATTTTGTTAAATATTTTGAGACAAATATCCCGTTCATCCAGCATGTTAACTTTAGAGAAATCCTCTTACTGCTCTGCAGACGGTCAGCCAGCTCCTCCTGCTTCATTCTCCTCAGGAAGTGCAGTGTGATCTTCAGAAATGCCTCTCTGCTGCTCCTCCTCTGCTCTTCATCCTCACAGTCCAACACCTCCTCATCCTTTCTCTGACCCTCTAAGCATTCTGCGTAATCTGGACTCAGAACCTTATGGATCTTCTTCAGCTCGTTCTTCACAAAAGTGACGATGTCGTCCTCCAGCAGCTGGAACAGAAGATTATATGAATGACCAAATCAAAGTGAAATCATGGAAGCAAATGGATCCATGTTGGACAGAATAGATGTAAAAGTAGTTGTTGTACATGTCCAGACCATAAAGATGGAGTCCAGGTGGGTTTGATGCTGCTGGGCAGACTGACCACTGGGACCCTCTGAGCTCTCCTGGTCCACTCTGTGGAGGAATCAGGAAGAATTAGCTCACATCATGTCTGTCCACACAGAGACACACACAAGGTAAAGGTCCATGAAGTGATGTTTGGATGTTAACAGTGAATCAGAGGACTCCCTGTAGTGGTCCACCTTTACTAGTCCTGCTGGGTATCAGTTTGAAATCCTCACCTTTGATCAACAGAGTGGCGTCCATCTTTGAAGCATAAAGGTTCATACATAGACCGGTCACTCTTCATGGACACACAGCTGGGTTCAGGTTCTTCCAGATTCCTCCTGATAGAAACACAAGATAAATTCTGCACTGCACCCACAACACACTGAGACCAAACCTGTCAGTGGTGTAATACACCTACTGTACAGTATAGTTGTATCCAGGAAGTTCTTGTTAACATTGTGTATGATCCATGATCAATATTTAATTTAGACATGTTTTAAAGCTGTATTCAGTGCCGTGTGCAGCACAGGCTTGAACATGCTGCTGGGGGGTGACCATGATGGTGGAATAGTAATGCTAATGTCAGATTAGGATCATATGTACGAGCACTTCCAGATGGCAGAACTAGATTGGTAGCCCTCGACGGTGTTGTAGCCACTCAAGATTTGTCTAAACATGTTCTGATCCATGTGTGTTTCCATCAACGTTAGCTAATGTCAGCTCCCAAATGTCCCACCAAACATAGACATTAAGAGCATTGGTGGCCCGTTGGTCCAGTGCTTTAGACTATTAGCATCTTTCCTTGGTATATATTCTGGACATCACTCTGCACTTTACTGATTTTTGCTCTTGTGGTTAGAAGCTTAATGACATTTTGTTGTAACGGTACCGGTACTCTGTGCTATTATAATAAAGTTGTCTAATAAAGAGAGGAATAGATGTCTCAAAGCAAGGAGTTTCAGCTGAGAGTCCCTTTACTATTCTTAGGTTTAAAGTTATGTATTGTCAAACGCACAACGAAAAAAACCCAAAAGCAAACATAAAATAGGACAGTTAAGGTAAAATTTAATATATATTTATATAAGACAGGTGAACTTAAAAAAAATAACCACCGTGAATAAACTGTAATTTTACATTTTACTACTTGTTGTATCTGAAACTGAGACTGAGTTAAAGTGAGCTGACAGGACACATGCCGTCAATTAAAAAGACTTTTAAAAACATCTAAAACCCGGAGATCAACCACATCATTTTGTTTTTTGTCATCAGTTTGAAATCCTCACCTTTGATCAACAGAGTTGCGTCCATCTTTGAAGCATAAAGGTTCACCCATAGACCAGTCACTCTTAAATGACACACAGCTGGGTCCAGGTCCAGGTCCAGATCCAGGTCCGTGCTGCTTCTCTGGGCTGAAACAACACACAGAGCTTTGAGTGTGAATGATGATGGATGGATGGTGGAGTGATCTGAGTGGTGGACAGTTAGAGATGGTCCTCTCACCTCTGAGCTTTGGTCTGGCTGTCATGGTCCCCCCACAGAGGGGGTTTAGGGGGAGGGACTCCCTCCTCTCTGTCCTCACACTGACTCATAGCAGAGTCCACACCTTCATCTGGAGAGGAAACACTGAGAGCAGCAGTCCAATCATTCATCAGCACATCATCACTCATTCATCCCTCACATCATTTCTCCTGAAAAAGCCAAATATCAGCAGCTGTCCTCTGATTGGCTGCTTCTCTCTGAGTCATATCAGTGTCAGTTGAATCCTTTTGGCTCGTTGGACTGTTGCTCAGACTAAAGAAGCAGTTAGAAAACATGATGAACTCTGGGAACTACTGAGGCCTTTTCTCATCACATAATCCCATTTCATTCACTCAACACAGAGAACTGATCAACACATGGATCAATAGTGGTTTGTTATTGGACAGAGAAGATGCTGCTGGTTCTCATTGGTCAGTGGTGAGGACCAATCAGAGCAGAGGAAGCTGCCACCAGCTGCTCTACTTCTATCAGTCCACTAGATGGCCTCATGGAGCTGTTTGGAGGATTTTACTGCTTCATGGGAATCAGAGCTGGATGTCACTCTGAGTGGCAGCCATCTTTAATTCTGATATTTGAGCGGTTGACTAGTCACAGAAAAACCTCCTATGTCCTTTCCTAACCCTTTTCCCTTAACCCCTATAGTAAACGTGAAGTTAAAGACAGATGTAAAGGAGAAGTCAAAGGGAATTAGGAGAAGACAACCGCGGTGCTCAGAGAGTCCGACTGCCCTGACACGGCTACCTAACTATATTACTGACGAGGTTCTGCCAGTAAAAAGTTTTCACCACAACTTCAGAGATGGACACAGAAAGGACATCTGGAGACTTTCTCCCTGTGAGTTCTCCCATGTTGTCTCATGCTGGCTCTATAAATGTCAACACCACGGTGGAAATATTACTTCATCTTTGCATTACTGATGTCTTTTAATGTGAAACCCTCCCTGCATGTCATTTAGTTGTTATGAAAGGTGTTCTGCAAACATCTGTCTGCTCATATTAATCCACATGAATCCTGATTAGTATGACTGTATGAAGACAGACAAGTCAAACTGCTCTCATCATGGCGCTCCCCTTTACTTCTTCAGGCCCTTTCACTCCACGACGAACCTTCCTGAACAAGAAGGACTATTGGACCCCAGCTCTGGAGAAGAAGACAGAGAAGCTGCAGAAATCAGCTGGAGGAGGTGGAGTTAGTCCTCCCTCCATCTGCTCTACTCCTCCTGTCTGATCCTCTTTTCCTCCTCTCTTTTCTTCCTTATTGCTTTCTCTCCTCCCCTCATCTTCCACTACTCCTTTCTGTAAACTGGTTTCCTCCTCGTTTTATCCTCCCCTCTGTCTTTCGTTCCTCCTCTCTCTCTTCTCCCCCTCTTTCATCCCTCCGTCTCTACCCCTCTCTCTCCTCCGTCCTACCTCCTTCTCTCTTGGTCTCTCTCCTCCATCTCTCTCCTCTGTCTCTCCCCCTCTTTCGTCCCTCCTCCCTCTTTTGTCCCTCCTCTCTGTCTCTCCGCCTCTCTCTCCTCCATCTCTACCTGTCTCTTTTGTCCCCCCTCCCCCTCTCTCTCTCCTCCATCCCTCTCCATCTCTCTCCTCTGTCTCTCCCCCTCTTTCGTCCCTCCTTCGTCCCTCCTCCCTCTCTCCTCCCACCTTCCTCTCCACTCTATCTCCTACTTCTCTCTCTGCTCCCTCTCTCCTACCTCTCTCCCACCCACTCACATCTTCCCCTCCCCCCTTCCCTCTCCCTTATCCTTCCCTCCCTCTTATCCTTCCTCCCTCTCCTCCTCCCCCCTCATCTCCCTCTCCCCCCCCAGCCTCATCTTCCCCTCCAACTCCATCCTGTCCTCCCTCTCTCCTCTCCCCCTTTCCTTCCAGTAAACTGGTTTTCCTTCGTTTCACCACTGACTGAAATCAACACACCTTTAGACTTTAACTTGAGTTGTTTTTCCAGCGAAGACTCAAAGCAAGCCGAGGAAACATGTTTTAACGCGTCGTCTCTCCTGCTCAGCGCCTCTTTAACAGAAGTGTCTCAGACAGTTGAATTAAGAAAAGCTCGACTGAAACTAGCTGATTAATGTGCACCGTAAAACGATCATGTTAAAAACAAGTTCCCATTAAATGACAGTCAAATCTAAAGCATTCTCCTACAGATAGTGGCTGTGGACAAATCTACTGACAGACAAAGTTACTTTTTTTAAGTGTAAAACAAACAAGATGTCGGAAGAGATTTACATGCTGATCCTGTAAAGTGATCCCTGCCAAGTCCTAGTGCTCACCCCTCCAACCACAACAATCAAAGACGTCATCTCGACCAATCACAGCTCCACTTACTGAACTTTCAGCCATGGACTTCATCAGTGTGCAGCTCTCTTCTGTCCTCAGCAGGTCTGTGTAGAAAAGGAGCTTCAACTTCAACTTCAACAGACAAAGTGAAGTGACGCAGTTTCTCATTCATTAACCAGGGTGTGTTTGTGTGTGTGTGTGTCCTCACTTTACAATTAAAGTTGTATAATTAAAGTATTTTGACTGGTTGGACAACTAGTGGAGCCAGAACAAACTAATGTGGGTGTGCATCACAATAATGGCTGAATCCCAAAACACGTTAGATCTAGCTTGGTTTGTCTCTCTCAGCTCACAGAAAGAACAAATCCAACCAATGAGCTATTTCACACAAGCGCTTGCCGTGCCAAACTGTTAGCAGCCCAAGCTAACGAGGTATGACGAAAGTTTTATAGTTTCGTCCCACCAAATACGCCCCCCCCCGGGGCATTTGAGGACTCTTAGCCAATGGGATTTTAGAGTGTTCTTCTACTACATGCTTGTAGTTCCTAGACTTGCGACCAGTTGAACCCTCCCAACGTTGAGGTAACACCTAGGTGTGGACTTTTAGGCTGCAAAGTCTTCATGCAGGCCCCTGCTTTGTCTCGGAGCACATGTTGGCCACATGTAGTCTGTTGTTAAGATCAGTTTAATTCTTACAATGCCTTGATCAGGGTTTTGATTGGTTGCAAATATGAACATGGCTTTACTAATATGTATCTTATTGCTCTAAAAACTACAATGATGTAAGAAATATCACTGATACTTTCACTTTTCAACAATAATTGAATTGAGTGTATATATGAGCAGACATTACAGGCACCTATTCATGTAAGCAGAGAAAACAATAGTTTGTTCTCTCTTTCATCACTTGGATTATGGAGGTGATGGTGCAGAAAAGGGTGAAGTCCTTGTAGATCTCTGGCACTTTGAAGAAAAACAGATCCAGCAGCTCTCCACTGTTGTCTCTGTATAGTATGATCCTATTAAAGACAAATTCATAGACATCAACACATAATATATTATTAGGTGTACATAGCGTTCTTTAACATCATTACTATCTTACCTTCTCTGATTTGGTTTCATGGACATCGGTTATTTTCTCTCTCAGGCCTGGTTGTGCACCCTGTGAATTTAAGCAAGAAAAATAAAAATAATTAATGTATGTAACATGATTTTACAATTACGTTATTATTTAAAAAAAAAAAAAAAATTCTATTAATATCAGTCTTGCCAACGTTCTTGGTGTGTGCCTCTGCTGCCGGCCCTCTGCACACAGGTGAGTACAGGGGGAACCAATGGGATTCAGAGTTGGGAGTAATGTGCTGACTGGAACAACACCGTAGTGTGGTTGAACAACACTGGTCCATGCACACGGTGCAGCTGGGATGCAGCTAACACGGCTACTTCAGTCGCTCCTGGAAGAAGAGACACAGACAAACTAAATACTTTCTTTTCTACTCAGTTTGCTTTGTATTCATTTAAAAAATAAACACTATAGGAGCAAATAAGAAAGCATATCATTTCTAGATCTGTTTTATAGTGATGTTAAAACTTTTTAAACGGACTGATGTGAATTCATCATTTTCAGACTAATGTTATATAAAGTAATGAAGACTAAATTCTGATGAACAACACACAACAGTGATGCTAAAGCTGACAACCAATCCAGTTTCTTGTGTTCTTCCAGTTATATTACAGTTTAGGTTTTACTACTGGCTCTAACATGAAATTAGCCAAATCCCAGGAACATGGTTAATGAAATGAGGAAAAAACACAAAGTGGAGACATCACATATACACATACTGTCCATCATATGTCGCTCAATCTAGCTAAACAATAAAGAAAAACTATTTGTTAATTAACATCAAGCTAAGCTATATGCTAGCTCCATATGCTAAGTTATGTTCCTCATCTTCTCACCCTCGTAGTTGAGGACATAACTTCATACGATCCACTTCAAAGGTTTCTCCGTTTCCTGATGGGTGCAGGTGAACGTCTGTCCACCATTCTGTGCATATTGTTGACATAATAATAAATCAATGGACAGAAAGGGGAAATAAACCATGTTACAGAGCAGCCGCCCACAGCAGACGTTCTAACATAAAGCGAACGCACCCTCAACGGGGCGGGGTCATTTCATTGGTCAACACTACAGCTGGCATCCTATTTAAAAGAAAGGCTCCAAGGCACTCTTCTTGGGAAACAATTAAAAAGCCTTTATTGCAATGGCTATTTCATATCAAAATCTTACATTACAAATAGAACTGGGTAGCAACCCACGCCATCGGCACAAAATGGCTCCTTTGGTGACATCATGACTCAAAATGGCTCCTTTGGTGACATCATGATGGCTCCAAATATATATGTCGTCTGATGATTGGAAACACCTGAGAACACAGCCAGGGAGCTCCAAGGTGACGAATGCAGTAGAAGAATTACTAATAGGTTGATAACCTTTAAAAGAAAAAACACTAAAAGAAATATCCGTTACTCTAAGTTCATTCTCAAATTAAATCTGTCATTTCATTGTAAACATTGTTAGCACATTATGAATAGCAATATAAGGAGAAACTTCTCCCAGCAACACCAGATAAACTTCAGATAACCTCAAGTCCACCAACAATATGGTATTAATATATTAACTGAGAACTATACATTTCCAATACGATATGAATCAATCGTCCATTAGATTGCCATCAATCATTGTTTCTCAAACAACATCAAATCTCTGACAATTTGTCTCAAGTTTCAACACAACCAAGCCTGGTCTCCCAGAACTGTTACCACGCATTACACTGGTGGTGGCCCCAGGTCTGAAACCAACGCCAAAGGAAAGTCAAGGAGAAGATGACAGTGGTGTTATGGACCACAATTCAAAAGTAGTATGAAAAGCCCAAACATCTGCATCAAGGGTTGGGGGATTGGGTCAAACAACACAGGACTTTCACCCAGGAGACCGGGATGAAACCAATCCCACATGTCAATTCCTGAACCCAACCTGTTCTTGTTCCCCGCCCACCCAAACCTTTCTCCTTAATTAAGTGGCCTTGTTAATTTCAGATTATTCTTCCGTGGGCCCATCACAGACTTTTTCCAGCAGATTCCGTGAAACTGGACCAGATTTTTGATTAGAGGTCATGATCATCTCCCAGAACTGTGTGAGACCAGGTTGATCCAGGACTTAACAGCTGGCAGCATTCACACCAACAACGATCTCCCCTCCAGTGTCTCCAGTTTTCTCAAATGATGAATGTGTCAAGAGTCAATGAAAGCCAGGTTGCTGGAATCTCAGTGAAATGATTTGCTACAAACTTTTCACCACCTGCTTTCACAAATGTGCAGCAGTTTAAATGTTCCCTAGAGAAACACAAGCTGATGATGGGTTCCAACTATGCATGCATGGTCTCGCCCCCTGCAGGTGTTTTATCCTGCAAGGAAGGTGAAGAGGTGAAGCATATGTTGTTTACAGTCTCTTGATGCAACAATATAGGAGGAAAATGAAATAAAAAGGAAAAATGGGTGGGTGAACCAACTAACATGTAAATGGGTCTTGTAAATGTACAGGATGATTAGCCATATGAAAACCATTACATGATCAATATGGGATCATACGATTGTCAGTCAGCAGAAAATGTTGAGAACAGATGTTATTTTTCCACTGTGGTATTAGTAGTTACAGTGAAAGATCAGAGGAGAAAAACAAACTCTGTTGAAATCATGAGACATTTAATGTCTGTTGGGAAAGATTTTTTAATTATTAACTAAAATTAACTAACTATTTTAAGCCCAGAACGAGATTTGCAAAATTGTTTAACAGATAATGATCTGTTATTAAAGGAACATTAGCAGAAGGATACAGAGAAGACTACAGACATTTTAGCAGGAACACCCTTATTGAAACATCTGTTTATGGAGATAAGTTTCATTGGATTGTATACAGAAGAAGAATAAATGAAGAGAATACCTTAATTGGGAAGGCAAAATCGTTATTCTTTGATTTTCAAACTGAAACAGATTTACATTTGTTAAAACATGTTGTCATCAAAAAAGACATATGTATGAAATCACTTTTAGGAGTTAAGCTGGTGGGCTTGTTAAAAGTAATTAAAGAGAAAAAAATCACAAGTTACACAGTTTATACCTGAATAGTTTTACATCCCCAGGAGATCATTTCACATTACTAAAGACAAATTTTCATGGTGAACATAACAGACTGAATCTGATTTCAGACAAATGTGATCTTCCATCAACATTTAAACCACAGGAGAGGTTGTCAGTCCTGCAGAGGACACAGAGACACTGAGGAACCAGGCCAGACCCTAAACCCAGGATAGAGAGGCTGAGTGAATGTGGTGTAGAAGGTGTGGAGGTGGATCAGTGAGTCAGAGGAGACTGTGTAGAAGGACAGAGAGCCAGCAGGACAGTCCACATACACTGCTACTCTGTTAGAGACAGAGGAGGACGGAGGGCTGTTCTTATGTTATTGTGACAGACAGAGTAACCATCATCAGAGCAGATCAGACTCCAGGACTGATCATTATGTCCAAACCAACAGTCTCTACTGTCTCCTTTCCTTCTGATTCCTCTGTAACTCACTGATATATGAACCCCTCCTCTCCTCTGGACCTCCCAGTAACAGCGACCAGTCAGACCATCTCTACACAGCAGCTGAGGACCAGGACTCAAACCTCTCTGGATGATCAGGATATGACTGATCCTCTAACACACATGTCACCTTCCTGTTGTTGTCAGACAGTTTGAGTCTTCTGTTTACTGTGTTTGTGTCCAGTTCCAGTTCACAGACATCTGATGGAGAGAACAAGACACAATACAGCTGCAGGTTATCATCTGATGATTTATTAACAACTTTACTGACAATTACTGAAAGAAAATCATTAAAATATTCATTTCTTGTTGAGCTGTGAATGATGTTTAACAAACTTTAACTTCAACAATCCAGTTATTGAACATGAGAGTCAGCATGTCAGGAATATTCTGCTTTATTTCCTCATGGGGAATAAAAGAGAGAGAGAGAGAGGGAGAGAGAGAGAGAGAGAGAGGAGAGAGAGGAGAGAGAGGGGTCCTGTCAGAGGAGCAGAAACCAGGCCGAGAGAGAACTTTTTCAGAGGTGGAGATTTTTAAACCCCTGACATCTCAGGGATTGCAGAACAATATTATATTATTATATTAGGTATAGGATATTTATTTCTTTTAGATATTTTAGGCTGTAAACATGTATTGCAGCTGTTATTTTCAATCTGGGAAGGAAACCCTGATTTTATTTTACATAAATATTCATCTAATTTATAACTTTTTATGGCAATAAAATGTGTTATGGTGTAAAATCAAAAAAATCAGGATAAATAATTTGATTTGAATATTGATCAAAATAATGTGATTATGATTTTGTCCATAAATGGTGAGCCTGCTGTGATTTTCTACTTACAGAGAAACACTAGGGATGGTAATGATCGTGTGAATTTACGCACAGAACCGACCTTGGAACCATTGCCAAATGTCCCGGTAGCTGAGAGTGTGGACATTTTCCACCAACCCTCATTTTAAAAACCCAATAGGCTAATAATTGGGATGGTGTTTATAAATGGGGGGGGGGGGATGAAGAACAAGCACTTTAACTACATATTTATGTTGTAGTGACCTGCACTGTCACTTTAAAATCACAATCATCTGTTTAGTGATGGAAAGGGACTGCAGGGTTGAAGGAGGTTTGACAGCTGTGTCCATCAAGGGAGAAAGTAATGCCCCCCCACTGATAGGGGGGTCTGTAACGTACTAACCCTTAGCCTAAATACAGATCTTCTCTAAAATACTGCTGGTTCTGTGGTGTCGGAGCTTCAAATCTGATGCCTGCAGAGCGCCATAGAAGCATCAATTGAGGAGCGTCAATTAACGCTGTTAGTGTGTTCGGCCTTAACCCCCACCAAAGAGCTGACATTTAGCACAAAGTTCAGACCTAGAACATCAAATCTCAAAGTGAACTGAGTGTGAATGAACATCAGAGGGTTGTGGGTCCACCAACTGGCTTTAAGCTGGTTTTCATTGACCAGGGCCAGATGTGAAAAACTCTAGCTGGCTCTCAAACTTTAAACACACTCACACTTCCTCACACCAGGTCTCAGTCTCTGTGGTCCACCATGGTCCGTCCTGCAGGAAGAAACAAAGTCAGAATCAACTTCATACACCTTCACTCACTGTGTGAGGCCTTACACCCCCACCCAAACTCACACTATGAATAACAACAATATGTAATATCCATTTTCTTCCATACAGCACAATATGTATTACTTTTATTCTGAGAGATAAACTCCAGGGACTTGTCCTCTATGGGATGACCAAATCACTTAAGCCTACTTGACCATAAACACAAAAGTCAGTCTAATCAATAACTAATAACCAGTACTAGTAACCATATGTGACAATTCAAAATATAAAAGGGTCTCAAATATGTATCTCCCTGTAGATTAATCTCTTGTTTATTGTTATCTCTCCCTCCTCTTTCAATGTACATGTGGCACTTATTCACATCACTTAAGCCTACTTGGGTCTGTCAGAGTGTTTAGGCTGCACACCCAATCACAAGTTAGAAACACCATTCATATTTTGATGTTATTATTTATCATTACTAACAATGTGTTCTTATTATTCTCTTTCTTATTTCTCTTGTTTGGGTTGGCTGAGCCGATTCTTGTTCCTTGCTATCACTGGCTTAAGAGACGGAGAGAAAATTTGAAAATTGCTCAAACCCTCCATTAAACATGAACCAGCCAGAGTTCATCAGTTAGAGACAGAGGAACAGTGTTGTCCATCTGTCCATACCTGAGAGTGTCCAGTCTCCAGTGTGGATCCTTAAGTCCAGCTGACAGCAGCTTCACTCCTGAGTCTCCTGGATGATTGTAGCTCAGGTCCAGCACTCTCAGATGGGAGGGGTTGGAGCTCAGAGCTGAGACCAGAGAAGTACAGCCTTCCTCTGAGACCAGACACCCTGACAGACTACACACACACACACACACACATGCACACACACACACACACACACAGACACACACATACACAAACAGTTACAACAAGTCCTGGGATAACCCTGCATAGTCTATTCAAATAATTCATCATATTGAACTGAATATAATTTCAAGTGAGGTAAAGATTCAAAATAATCAATATTGTGTCATTTACCAAAAACAGCATATTCAAGTCAAGTTTGTGTGGACTCTTCAGTCCAGAACCAAGACATAATCTGTTGACAAGCTGACTGAGTCTTGGAGCTGAAACTGAAGACAGACAATACAGGTTGCCACTTACCACATTTAATACATTCAATATCATAATGAAAAAATAAAGTTTGAGGGTCATTTTTAAACAAAAGTACACTAACCTGAGAATTTCCCTGAGTCTGCAGTGTGGACTCTTCAGTCCAGGACACCAGCTCCACTCCTGAATCCTGCAGGTTGTTGTTACTCAGGTCCAGCTCTCTCAGACTAGAGGACTGGGAGCTGAGAACTGAGGACAGAGCTTCACAGCTTCTCTCTGACAGGTTACAGCCACTCAGTCTGAAGATAGAAAAGAAAAATATGAGAAAACAATTACAGCTAATCTTTTTCTGAATGAAGAAAACCCATTTAATCTTGTTTGTTGTGTGTGCACGTACAGAGCTTTTTTGGAGGCTTTGACCACTGGCAGCAGCCTCAGAAGAGCCTCCTCTGAAGCAGAGTATTTCTTCAGGTCAAACACGTCCAGATGTTCTTCTGATGACAGTAAGATGAAGACCAGAGCTGACCACTGAGCAGGAGACAGTTTATCTGTGGAGAGACGTCCTGAACTCAGGGACTGTTGGATCTGCTCCACTAGAGAATGATCATTCAGTTCATTCAGACAGTGGAACAGATTGATGCTTCTCTCTGCAGAGAGATTCTCACTGATCTTCATCTTGATGTACTCTACTGTTTTCTGATTAGTCTTTGAGCTACTTCTTGTCTGGGTCATCAGACCTCGTAGGAGACTCTGATTGGTCTGCAGTGAAAAACCCAAGAGGAAGCGGAGGAACAAGTCCAGGTGTCCATTTGGACTCTGTAAGGCCTTGTCCACAGCACTCTGGTAGAAACTTGTTTTGTCTCTGAAGACTCTAGACAGCTTGGATGTTTTTTGTTCTTCTGCCAGCAGGTTGACTCCAGAGTTGATGAAGGTCAGATGGACATGAAGAGCAGCCAGAAACTCCTGAACACTCAGATGGACAAAGCTAAACACCTTGTCCTGGTACAGTCCTCTCTCCTCTTTAAAGATCTGTGTGAACACTCCTGAGCACACTGAGGCTGCTCTGATATCGATGCCACACTCTGTCAGGTCTGATTCATAGAAGATCAGGTTGCCTTTCTGCAGCTGCTCAAAAGCCAGTTTTCCCAGAGACATGATCATCTTCCTGTTTTTTTTATTCCAGTGTGGATCAGTCTCAGCTCCTCCATCATACTTGATGTTCTTCACTTTGGACTGAACCACCAGGAAGTGGATGTACATCTCAGTCAGGGTCTTGGGCAGCTCTCCTCCCTCTCTGGTCTTCAACACGTCCTCCAGAACTGTAGCAGTGATCCAGCAGAAGACTGGGATGTGGCACATGATGTGGAGGCTTCGTGATCTCTTGATGTGGGAGATGATTCTGCTGGCCTGCTCCTCATCTCTGAATCTCTTCCTGAAGTACTCCTCCTTCTGGGGTCAGTGAACCCTCTGACCTCTGTCACCATGTCAACACACCCAGGAGGGATCTGATTGGCTGCTGCAGGTCGTGTGGTTATCCAGAGGCGAGCAGAGGGAAGCAGTTTCCCCCTGATGAGGTTTGTCAGCAGCACACCCACTGAGGTGGACTCTGTAACATCAGTCAGGATCTCAGTGTTGAGGAAGTCCAGAGGAAGTCGACACTCATCCAGACCGTCAAAGATGAAGACAACACGACCTCTTCAAACCGGCAGATTCCTGCTTCTTTGGTTTCACTAAAGAAGTAATCAACAAGTTCCACCAAGCTGAACTTTCTCTTTCAGCACATTCAGCTCTCTGAAGGTGAATGGGAATGTGAACTGGATGTCCTGGTTGGCTTTGCCTTCAGCCCAGTCCAGAGTGAACTTCTGTGTTAAGACTGTTTTCCCGATGCCAGCCACTCCCTTTGTCATCACTGTTCTGATTGGTTCATCTCTTCCAGGTGGGGTTTTAAAGATGTCTTCTTGTCTGATTGTTGTTTCTGGTCTGTCTGGTTTCCTGGATGCTGTTTCAATCTGTCTGACCTCATGTTCATCATTGACCTCTGCAGCCCCTCCCTCCATGAGGTAGATCTCTGTGAACATCTGATTCAGAAGGGTTGGGTTTCCTGCTTTAGCAATCCCCTCAAACATACACTGGAACGTCTTCTGCTGGTTAGATTTGAGTTTACGCTACAAACTCCACAATAACTTCCTGAATGAACACACACAAAGAAGATCATTAAGACAAAGAACATGATTCAACATTTCCTCAGAGAATGAGTACATGAATATATTTTGTTAAATATTTTGAGACAAATATCCCATTCATCCAGCATGTTAACTCTTTTAGAGAAATCCTCTTACTGCTCTGCAGACGGTCAGCCAGCTCCTCCTGCTTCATTCTCCTCAGGAAGTGCAGTGTGATCTTCAGAAATGCCTCTCTGCTGCTCCTCCTCTGCTCTTCATCCTCACCGTCCAACACCTCCTCATCCTCCCTCTGACTCTCTAAGCATTCTGGGTAATCTGGACTCAGAACCTTCTGGATCTTCTTCAGCTCGTTCTTCACAAAAGTGACGATGTCGTCCTCCAGCAGCTGGAACAGAAGATTATATGAATGACCAAATCAAAGTGAAATCATGGACGCACACATCAGATCCATGTTGGACAGAATAGATGTAAAAGTAGTTGTTGTACATGTACAGACCATAAAGATGGAGTCCAGGTGGGTTTGATGCTGCTGGGCAGACTGACCACTGGG
Organism: Etheostoma perlongum; assembly: GCA_026937815.1. Lineage (NCBI taxonomy): Eukaryota > Metazoa > Chordata > Actinopteri > Perciformes > Percidae > Etheostoma > Etheostoma perlongum. The sequence goes on along the minus strand of CM049385.1, from coordinate 878,473 downwards.
ACCCTCTGAGCTCTCCTGGTCCACTCTGTGGAGGAATCAGGAAGAATTAGCTCACATCATGTCTGTCCACACAGAGACACACACAAGGTAAAGGTCCATGAAGTGATGTTTGGATGTTAACAGTGAATCAGAGGACTCCCTGTAGTGGTCCACCTTTACTAGTCCTGCTGGGTATCAGTTTGAAATCCTCACCTTTGATCCACAGAGTGGCGTCCATCTTTGAAGTCTAAAGGAGGACCCATAGACCGGTCACTCTTCATGGACACACAGCTGGGTCCAGGTTCTTCCAGATTCCTCCTGATAGAAACACAAGATAAATTCTGCACTGCACCCACAACACACTGAGACCAAACCTGTCAGTGGTGTAATACACCTACTGTACAGTATAGTTGTATCCAGGAAGTTCTTGGTAACATTGTGGATGATCCATGATCAATATTTAATTTAGACATGTTTTAAAGCTGTATTCAGTGCCGTGTGCAGCACAGGCTTGAACATGCTGCTGGGGGGGTGACCATGATGGTGGAATAGTAATGCTAATGTCAGATTATCATATGTACGCCAAATTCCAGATGGCAGAACTAGATTGGTAGCCCTCGACAGTGTTGTAGCTACTCAAGATTTGTCTAAACATGTTCTGATCCATGTGTGTTTCCATCAACGTTAGCTAACGTCAGCTCCCAAATGTCCCACCAAACACAGACATTAAGAGCATTGGTGGCCTGTTGGTCCAGTGCTTTAGACTATTAGCATCTTTCCTTGGTATATATTCTGGACATCACTCTGCACTTTACTGATTTTTGCTCTTGTGGTTAGAAGCTTAATGACATTTTGTTGTAACAGGGTACCGTACTGTGCTATTAAAATAAAGTTGTCTAATAAAGAGGGAATAGATGTCTCAAAGAAGGAGTTTCAGCTGAGAGTCCTTTACTATTCTTAGGTTTAAAGTTATGTATTGTCAAAATGTTTGAAAAAAACCCAAAAGCAAACATTTAGGACAGTTAAGGTAAAATTTAATATATTTTATATAAGACAGGTGAACTTAAAAAAATAACCACCGTGAATAAACTGTAATTTACATTTTACTACTTGTTGTATCTGAAACTGAGACTGAGTTAAAGTGAGCTGACAGGACACATGCCGCACCGTCCGTTAAAAGACTTTTTAAAAACATCTAAAACCCGGAGATCAACCACATATTTTTTTTAAAATCAGTTTGAAATCCTCACCTTTGATAACAGAGTGGCGCCCATCTTGAAGGAAAAGGTTCACATAGACCAGTCACTCTGACATTACGGAAATGACCAGCTGTCCAGGTCCAGGTCCAGATCCAGGTCCGTGCTGCTTCTCTGGGCTGAAACAACACACAGAGCTTTGAGTGTGAATGATGATGGATGGATGGTGGAGTGATCTGAGTGGTGGACAGTTAGAGATGGTCCTCTCACCTCTGAGCTTTGGTCTGGCTGTCATGGTCCCCCCACAGAGGGGGTTTAGGGGGGAGGGACTCCCTCCTCTCTGTCCTCACACTGACTCATAGCAGAGTCCACACCTTCATCTGGAGAGGAAACACTGAGAGCAGCAGTCCAATCATTCATCAGCACATCATCACTCATTCATCCCTCACATCATTTCTCCTGAAAAAGCCAAATATCAGCAGCTGTCCTCTGATTGGCTGCTTCTCTCTGAGTCATATCAGTGTCAGTTGAATCCTTTTGGCTCGTTGGACTGTTGCTCAGACTAAAGAAGCAGTTAGAAAACATGATGAACTCTGGGAACTACTGAGGCCTTTTCTCATCACATAATCCCATTTCATTCACTCAACACAGAGAACTGATCAACACATGGATCAATAGTGGTTTGTTATTGGACAGAGAAGATGCTGCTGGTTCTCATTGGTCAGTGGTGAGGACCAATCAGAGCAGAGGAAGCTGCCACCAGCTGCTCTACTTCTATCAGTCCACTAGATGGCCCCATGGAGCTGTTTGGAGGATTTTACTGCTTCATGGGAATCAGAGCTGGATGTCACTTTGAGTGGCAGCCATCTTTAATTCTGATATTTGAGCGGTTGACTAGTCACAGAAAAACCTCCTATGTCCTTTCCTAACCCTTTTCCCTTAACCCCTATAGTAAACGTCATGAAGTTAAGGACAGATGTGAAGGAGAAGTCAAAGGGAATTAGGAGAAGACAACCGCGGTGCTCAGAGAGTCCGACTGCCCTGACACGTCTACCTAACTATATTACTGACGAGGTTCTGCCAGTAAAACTACACCGTTCCAGAGATGGACACAGAAAGGACATCTGGAGACTTCTCCCCTGTGAGTTCTCCCATGTTGTCTCATGCTGGCTCTATAAATGTCAACACCACGGTGGAAATATTACTTCATCTCTGCATTACTGATGTCTTTTTAATGTCCCACCCTCCCTCCATGTCATTTAGTTGTTATGAAAGGTGTTCTGCCCATCTGTCTGCTCATATTAATCCACATGAATCCTGATTAGTATGACTGTATGAAGACAGACAAGTCAAACTGCTCCCACCTTCATCATGGCAGATGCCCCTTTCTTCTTCAGGCCCTTTCACTCCGTGAGGAACCTTCCTGAACAAGAAGGACTATTGGACCGCAGCTCTGGAGAAGAAGACAGAGAAGCTGCAGAAATCAGCTGGAGGAGGTGGAGTTAGTCCTCCCTCCATCTGCTCCACTCCTCCTGTCTGATCCTCTTTTCCTCCTCTCTTTTCTTCCTTATTGCTTTCTCTCCCATCTTCCACTCACTCCTTTCTGTAAACTGGTTTCCTCCTCATTTTATCCCCCCAAACTCGTTCCTCCTCTCTCTCTCTTTCCTCCTCATCCCTCCGTGTCCCCTCTCTCCTCCTTTTGCCCTAGGGGTCCCTTGTCTCCCCTTGGTCTCTGTCTTACATCCATCTCTCTCTGTCTCTCCCCCTCTTCTCCCGTCCTGTCCTTCTTTTGTCTGTCCTCCATCTCTCTCCTCCTCTCTCCCCATCTCTCCTGTCTCTTTTGTCCCCCTTTCTCCTCTCTCTGTCTCTCCTCCTCCCATCTCTCTGTTTTTGTCCCCAGCTGTGTCCAGTTTTCTCTCTGTCTCTCTCCCCTTTTCCTCTGTCCCTCCTTGATGTCCCTCCTGTAAAAAAACAAGTCCCTCTCTCCTCCCACCTTCCTCTCCACTCTATCTCCTAATTCTCTCTCTGGATGTCCTCTCTCCTACCTCTCTCTCCCACCCACCCACATCTTCCAGACCCCCCTCCTTCCTCCCCCTCCTTCCTCCCTCTCCTCCTCCCCCCTCATCTCCCAGTCTCACTCTCCCCTCCCCCCCCAGCCTCATCTTCCCCTCCAACTCCATCCTGTCCTCCCTCTCTCCTCCCCCCTTTCCTTCCAGTAAACTGGTTTTCCTTCCTTTCACCACTGACTGAAGTCAACACACCTTTAGACTTTAACTTGAGTTGTTTTTCCAGCGAAGACTCAAACAACGAGGAAACATGTTTTAACGCGTCGTCTCTCCTGCTCAGCGCCTCTTTAACAGAAGTGTCTCAGACAGTTGAATTAAGAAAAGCTCGACTGAAACCAGCTGATTAATGTGCACCGTAAAACGATGATGTTAAAAACAAGTTCCCATTAAATGACAGTCAAATCTAAAGCATTCTCCTACAGATAGTGGCTGTGGACAAATCTACTGACAGACAAAGTGCCTTTTTTTAAGTGTAAAACAAACAAGATGTCGGAAGAGATGATTTTACATGCTGATCCTGTAAAGTGATCCCTGCCAAGTCCTAGTGCTCACCCCTCCAACCACAACAATCAAAGACGTCATCTCGACCAATCACAGCTCCACTTACTGAACTTTCAGCCATGGACTTCATCAGTGTGCAGCTCTCTTCTGTCCTCAGCAGGTCTGTGTGAAAACATGCTTCAACTTCAACAGACAAAGTGAAGTGACGCAGTTTCTCATCATTAACCAGGGTGTGTTTGTGTGTGTGTGTGTGTCCTCACTTTACAATTAAAGTTGTATAATTAAAGCATTTTGACTGGTTGGACCAGTAGTGGAGCCAGAACAAACTAATGTGGGTGTGCATCACAATAATGGCTGAATCCCAAAACACGTTAGATCTAGCTTGGTTTGTCTCTCTCAGCTCACAGAAAGAACAAATCCAACCAATGAGCTATTTCACACAAGCGCTTGCCGTGCCAAACTGTTAGCAGCCCAAGCTAACGAGGTATGACGAAAGTTTTATAGTTTCGTCCCACCAAATACGCCCCCCCCGGGGCATTTGAGGACTCGTTGCCAATGGGATTTTAGAGTGTTCTTGAACTACATGCTTGTAGTTCCTAGACTTGCGACCAGTTGAACCCTCCCAACGTTGAGGTAACACCTAGGTGTGGACTTTTAGGCTGCAAAGTCTTCATGCAGGCCCCTGCTTTGTCTCGGAGCACATGTTGGCCACATGTAGTCTGCTGTTAAGATCAGTTTAATTCTTACAATGCCTTGATCAGGGTTTTGATTGGTTGCAAATATGAACATGGCTTTACTAATATGTATCTTATTGCTCTAAAACTACAATGATGTAAGAAATATCACTGATACTTTCACTTTTCAACAATAATTGAATTGAGTGTGTATATGAGCAGACATTACAGGCACCTATTCATGTAAGCAGAGAAAACAATAGTTTGTTCTCTTTTCATCACTTGGATTATGGAGGTGATGGTGCAGAAAAAGGGTGAAGTCCTTGTAGATCTCTGGCACTTTGAAGAAAAACAGATCCAGCAGCTCTCCACTGTTGTCTCTGTATAGTATGATCCTATTAAAGACAAATTCATAGACATCAACATTTAATATATTATTAGGTGTACATAGCGTTTTTTTAACATCATTACTATCTTACCTTCTCTGATTTGGTTTCATGGACATCGGTTATTTTCTCTCAGGCCTGGTTGTGCACCCTGTGAATTTAAGCAAGAAAAATAAAAAATAATTAATGTATGTAACATGATTTTACAATTACGTTATTATTATTTTTTTAAACAAAAAAAACAATTCCATTAATATCAGTCTTGCCAACGTTCTTGGTGTGTGCCTCTGCTGCCGGCCCTCTGCACACAGGTGAGTACAGGGGGAACCAATGGGATTCAGAGTTGGGAGTAATGTGCTGACTGGAACAACACCGTAGTGTGGTTGAACAACACTGGTCCATGCACACGGTGCAGCTGGGATGCAGCTAACACGGCTACTTCAGTCGCTCCTGGAAGAAGAGACACAGACAAACTAAATACTTGTTCTTTTCTACTCAGTTTGCTTTGTATTCATTTAAAAAATAAACACTATTAAGGAGCAAATAAGAAAGCATATCATTTCTAGATCTGTTTTTATTATAGTGAAATTATACTTAATGTCTAAACGTTTTAAACGGACTGATGTGAATTCATCATTTTCAGACTAATGTTATATAAAGTAATGAAGACTAAATTCTGATGAACAACACACAACAGTGATGCTAAAGCTGACAACCAATCCAGTTTCTTGTGTTCTTCCAGTTATATTACAGTTTAGGTTTTACTACTGGCTCTAACATGAAATTAGCCAAATCCCAGGAACATGGTTAATGAAATGAGGAAAAAACACAAAGTGGAGACATCACATATACACATACTGTCCATCATATGTCGCTCAATCTAGCTAAACAATAAAGAAAAACTATTTGTTAATTAACATCAAGCTAAGCTATATGCTAGCTCCATATGCTAAGTTATGTTCCTCATCTTCCTCACCCTCGTAGTTGAGGACATAACTTCATACGATCCACTTCAAAGGTTTCTCCCGTTTCCTGATGGGTGCAGGTGAACGTCTGTCCACCATTCTGTGCATATTGTTGACATAATAATAAATCAATGGACAGAAAGGGGAAATAAACCATGTTACAGAGCAGCCGCCCACAGCAGACGTTCTAACATAAAGCGAACGCACCCCTCAACGGGGCGGGGTCATTTCATTGGTCAACACTACAGCTGGCATCCTATTTAAAAGAAAGGCTCCAAGGCACTCTTCTTGGGAAACAATTAAAAAGCCTTTATTGCAATGGCTATTTCATATCAAAATCTTACATTACAAATAGAACTGGGTAGCAACCCACGCGTATCGGCACAAAATGGCTCCTTTGGTGACATCATGACTCCAAACGTCTGATGATTGGAAACACCTGAGAACACAGCCAGGGAGCTCCAAGGTGACGAATGCAACGTCTACTCACCAGATGGCTCTACAACATATATATGTCAAGTTATGGAGTTCACACCCCGGCTCTTTGGACAAACATGAAAAAGGTTTATATGTTAGCTGGCAAACAATATCTGTGGCAAGGAGATGTTTCCCATTTCCTGTACTTATTTTTACACTGTGGTATTAGTAGTTACAGTGAACGATCAACACAGTTTATACATCTCGGAGGAGATCATTGCAACATTACTAAAGAAGACAAATGTGAACCAAAGTGAATCCTCGTCCTCCATCAACATTTAAACCACAGAGTTGGAGGTTGTCTCCTCTGCAGAGGACACAGAGACACTGAGGAACCAAATGACCAGAACCCAAACCCAGGATAGAGAGGCTGAGTGAATGTGGTGTAGAAGGTGTGGAGGTGGATCAGTGAGTCAGAGGAGACTGTGTAGAAGGACAGAGAGCCAGCAGGACAGTCCACATACACTGCTACTCTGTTAGAGACAGAGGAGGACGGGAGGACTGTTCCTCTGTTATTGTGACAGACAGAGTAACGCTCATCAGAGCAGATCAGACTCCAGGACTGATCATTATATCCAAACACACAGTCTCTACTGCTTCCTTTCCTTCTGATTCCTCTGTAACTCACTGATATATCAACCCCTCCTCTCCTCTGGACCTCCCAGTAACAGCGACCAGTCAGACCATCTCTACACAGCAGCTGAGGATAGCACTCAAACCTCTCTGGATGATCAGGATATGACTGATACTCTAACACATCTGTCACCTTCCTGTTGTTGTCAGACAGTTTGAGTCCTCTGTTTACTGTGTTTGTGTCCAGTTCCAGTTCACAGACATCTGATGGAGAGAACAAGACACAATACAGCTGCAGGTTATCATCTGATAACCAGGGCCAGATGTGAAAAACTCTAGCTGGCTCTCAAACTCTAAACACACTCACACTTCCTCAGACCAGGTCTCAGTCTCTGTGGTCCACCATGGTCCGTCCTGCAGGAAGAAACAAAGTCAGAATCAACTTCATACACCTTCACTCACTGTGTGAGGCCTTACACCCCCACCCAAACTCACACTATGAATAACAAAAATATGTAATATCCACGTTCGTCTATACAGCACAATATGTATTACTTTTATTCTGGAGATATAACGGGGACTTGTCCCTCTATGGGATGACCAAATCACTTAAGCCTACTTGACCATAAACACAAAAGTCAGTCTAATCAATAACTAATAACCAGTACTAGTAACCATATGTGACAATTCAAAATATAAAAGGGTCTCAAATATGTATCTCCCTGTAGATTAATTTCTTGTTTATTGTTATCTCTCCCTCCTCTTTCAATGTACATGTGGCACTTATTCACCTCACTTAAGCCTACTTGGGTCTGTCAGAGTGTTTAGGCTGCACACCCAATCACAAGTTACAAACACCATTCATATTTTTATGTTGTTATTTATTGCTAACAACATTTTTTAGCAATGATAAAAAAAACTAGAACTGCATTCGCTATTTCAACGGGTTTCTCTTAGTTTGGGTTGGCAGGGTAGATGTCTTGTTCCTGTATTTGGCTTAAGAGAATGGGTTTTATGCGGAGAAGAATATTTTAAAATTGTAAAGGAAAACCCAGATTAAACATGAACCAGCCACAGTTCATGCAGTGTAGAGACAGAGGGACAGTGTTGTCCATCTGTCCATACCTTCGAGACCCCAAAAATTCCAGTGTGGATCCTTAAGTCACAGCTGACAACAGCTTACTGTCCAAGTTTCCTGGATGATTGTAGCTCAGTCAGCACTCTCAGATGGGAGGGGTTGGACAAAGAGCTGAACCAGAGAAGCCAGGAGGGCATCTGAGACCAGAAACATCCTGGACAGACTACACACAAAACACACACATTAATAGCTCATGACCAGACAAAATCACATAAAATGGCCCAAAATTATCCACGCTGACATAGCGCCCCCTAATGGCCTATCTTTACCAAATTTGGTACAGACCATACTGCAGGTCAACATGATTCAAGGATTCAAGTTGTTGGTCCCATTTAACCGAGATATCATATGATATGTGTTTGGTAGATTTTAGGACAGAAAATCAATTTGGTCCAAATTAGGACAAAACAGCATTTAATTCTTTATAAAAGTTTTTTGTCCATCTGAGACCAAGGTTCCAGTCATACTGTTGACAAGTCCTGACAGGACAGTAAAAAAAGTTGGTCTTTGCACTTGTCCTGCAGATCATATTTATTAAATTTAATCACAAACATGATAAAAGTGGGAAAGCTTGATGAAGTGAACACGTAGACATCTGACAGTGAGATTCTGCAGTGTGGACTTAAATCATACAAAAAACACGTTTGACACCAAGTGTTCCACATGTGTTTAATATTCGGTTTAGTGGGTCAACTTTTTACCCACTGAAAACAGACTGATTAATTTCAAGTACATTCACTTTAGTGGAAGTGGTTAAAACTCCCTCAGACATGGCCCACAGGCCAGAATTAATCAGTACCTGTTGGTCCACCCTCATGAGTGGGCCTAGAGGTCTAAAATTTTGTAAAATTTGATGAGAGATGAGATATAAACTCATTGTATCTTAGAACCCCTAGTGAATCCTGTTCATGAAATTTGTTACTCAGGTCCAGAGACTAGAGGGTCTAGCTGAGAACTTTCTAAAATTGCTTGAACAGCTTTGTCTCCTGAAAAATATGTAGACGGTAACCTGAAAGAATCATTTGTTTTCTAAAACCAAATTTTTTATTCAAGAATAGTTTAAACTTTTTTTCAAGTCAAATAACTGAGATCAGAGGGTTACCTTAAGAGATCCAGTCACCAGTGACAGGACTACAGTCAGGAACAACACTCAACCTGGAATCCTGCAGGTTGTTTTCAACACATAGGTCCAAAGGCAGAATCTTTGGTCTCAGACTATAGGACTGGGGATTTGAACTGAGAACTGAGACAAAGGCTTCAAAAGTGTCTCTCTGACAACTTACAGCTAATGTTTAACTGAGTAATTAAATAAAAAATGCTTTCAATATCAATACATGACAAAAATAACAGTTTAAAAGTGTTTGATTTACAATCAAAAACAGTGGTACACTAACCTGTTCCCAGGTCATTGTTAAGTGACTAGGGACTCGAGAGTCCAGGAGACACAGTGGCACTTATTCACTCCTGAAGCCCTGTAGGTCATTGTTAGGCTCAGGTCCAGCTTTAAACTCATTCAGACTTTGAGGTTATTACTTTAAACCAAATAAACATGAAGACAGATTATTCAGCTTACAGGTTACAGCCTTGAGGGTTAGATGAGTATTCAAGGTTTGTTCTCACTGGCTTAAGAGACGGAGAGAAATTTGAAAAAATTGCTCAAAAACCATTAAACATGAACCAGCCAGAGTTCATCAGTTAGAGACAGAGGACAGTGTTGTCCATCTGTCCAACCTGAGAGTTCCCAGTCTCCAGTGTGGATCTCTTCAGTCCAGGAGACAGCAGCTTCACTCCTGAATCCCTGGATGATTGTAGCTCAGGTCCAGCACTCTCAGATGGGAGGGGTTGGAGCTCAGAGCTGAGACCAGAGAAGTACAGCCTTCCTCTGAGACCAGACAGCCACTGACAGACAACAAACACACACACACACACACACACACAAAATAACACAAAGAAACAACAGTAAGCCTGGTCATATTCAAAATAGTTGTAACACAGAACTGGATTCCTTTTAGTGTGGAAACATAAAGGATAATCAATATTGAACTGAATATTGTTTCAGGTCAAGACTAGAGGATAAGCTGATAATCAATATTTGTAATTTTTAAACAGCATATTCAAGTCAAGTTTGATGCAGTTAACCAAACATACAAATAAAAACAGCATGCTCAGTCATCTAATACTTTCTGTAAATTGTTAGAGTTTTAATGGTCATCAAAATGTTAAATTTGCAAAAACAGCAGTACACTAACCTGAGAGTTTCCAGTGTGCAGTGTGGACTCTTCAGTCCAGCTGACACCAGCTCCACTCCTGAATCCTGCAGGTTGTTGTTACTCAGGTCCAGCTCTCTCAGACTAGAGGACTGGGAGCTGAGAACTGAGGACAGAGCTTCACAGCTTCTTGCTGACAGGTTACAGCCACTCAGTCTGAAGATAAAAAGAAAAATATGAGAAAACAATTACAGCTCATCTTTTTCTGAATGAAGAAAACCCATTTAATCTTGTTTGTTGTGTGTGCACGTACAGAGCTTTTTGGAGGCTTTGACCACTGGCAGCAGCCTCAGAAGAGCCTCCTCTGAAGCAGAGTATTTCTTCAGGTCAAACACGTCCAGATCGTCTTCTGATGACAGTAAGATGAAGACCAGAGCTGACCACTGAGCAGGAGACAGTTTATCTGTGGAGAGACTTCCTGAACTCAGGGTCTGTTGGATCTGCTCCACTAGAGTACAATCATTCAGTTCATTCAGACAGTGGAACAGGTTGATGCTTCTCTCTGCAGACAGATTCTCACTGATCTTCATCTTGATGTACTCCACTGTTTTCTGATTGGTCTTTGAGCTACTTCTTGTCTGGGTCATCAGACCTCGTAGGAGACTCTGATTGGTCTGCAGTGAAAAACCCAAGAGGAAGCGGAGGAACAAGTCCAGGTGTCCATTTGGACTCTGTAAGGCCTTGTCCACAGCACTCTGGTAGAACTGTGTTGGTTCAGGTTTGTTTCTAAATAGAAACCTCTGGCGTGAAGTTGTTTGTTCTTCTGACAGCAGGTTGACTCCAGAGTTGATGAATGTCAGATGGACATGAAGAGCAGCCAGAAACTCCTGAACACTCAGATGGACAAAGCTGAACACCTTGTCTTGGTACAGTCCCCTCTCCTCTTTAAAGATCTGCGTGAACACTCCTGAGCACACTGATGCTGCTCTGATGTCGATGCCACACTCTGTCAGGTCTGATTCGTAGAAGATCAGGTTTCCTTTCTGCAGCTGCTCAAAAGCCAGTTTTCCCAGAGACATGATCATCTTCCTGTTTTTTTTATTCCAGTGTGGATCTGTCTCAGCACCTCCATCATACTTGATGTTCTTCACTTTGGACTGAACCACCAGGAAGTGGATGTACATCTCAGTCAGGGTCTTGGGCAGCTCTCCTCCCTCTCTGGTCTTCAACACGTCCTCCAGAACTGTAGCAGTGATCCAGCAGAAGACTGGGATGTGGCACATGATGTGGAGGCTTCGTGATCTCTTGATGTGGGAGATGATTCTCTGGCCTGCTCCTCATCTCTGAATCTCTTCCTGAAGTACTCCTCCTTCTGGGCATCAGTGAACCCTCTGACCTCTGTCACCATGTCAACACACCCAGGAGGGATCTGATTGGCTGCTGCAGGTCGTGTGGTTATCCAGAGGCGAGCAGAGGGAAGCAGTTTCCCCCCTGATGAGGTTTGTCAGCAGCACACCCACTGAGGTGGACTTTGTAACATCAGTCAGGATCTCAGTGTTGAGGAAGTCCAGAGGAAGTCGACACTCATCCAGACCGTCAAAGATGAACACCTGGACCTCTTCAAACCGCAGATTCCTGCTTCTTTGGTTTCACTAAAGAAGTAATCAACAAGTTCCACCAAGCTGAACTTTCTCTCTTTCAGCACATTCAGCTCTCTGAAGGTGAATGGGAATGTGAACTGGATGTCCTGGTTGGCTTTGCCTTCAGCCCAGTCCAGAGTGAACTTCTGTGTTAAGACTGTTTTCCCGATGCCAGCCACTCCCCTTGTCATCACTGTTCTGATTGGTTCATCTCTTCCAGGTGGGGTTTTTAAAGATGTCTTCTTGTCTGATTGTTGTTTCTGGTCTGTCTGGTTTCCTGGATGCTGTTTCAATCTGTCTGACCTCATGTTCAGTGTTGACCTCTTCAGTCCCTCCCTTTTTGAGGTAGATCTCTGTGAACATCTTAATCAGAAGGGTTTTGTTTCCAGCTCTAGCAATCCCCTCAAACACACACTGGAACTTCCTGCTGGTTAGATTTGAGTTTACGCTTACAAACTCCACAATAACTTCCTGAATGAACACAACAAAGAATGAATACAAACAAAGAACATGATTCAACATTTTCAGAGAATGAGTACATGAATATATTTTGTTAAATATTTTGAGACAAATATCCGTTCATCCAGCATGTTAAATCTTTAGAGAAATCCTCTTACTGCTCTGCAGACGGTCAGCCAGCTCCTCCTGCTTCATTCTCCTCAGGAAGTGCAGTGTGATCTTCAGAAATGCCTCTCTGCTCCTCCTCTGCTCTTCATCCTCACCGTCCAACCCTCCTCATCCTTTCTCTGACTCTCTAAGCATTCTGGGTAATCTGGACTCAGAACCTTCTGGATCTTCTTCAGCTCGTTCTTCACAAAAGTGACATGTCGTCCTCCAGCAGCTGGAACAGAAGATTATATGAATGACCAAATCAAACTGAAATCATGGAAGCACACATCAGATCCATGTTGGACAGAATAGATGTAAAAGTAAAAGTGTTGTCCATGTACAGACCATAAAGATGGAGTCCAGGTGGGTTTGATGCTGCTGGGCAGACTGACCACTGGGACCCTCTGAGCTCTCCTGGTCCACTCTGTGGAGGAATCAGGAAGAATTAGCTCACATCATGTCTGTCCACACAGAGACACACACAAGGTAAAGGTCCATGAAGTGATGTTTGATGTTAAAACAGGGGAATCAGAGGTTTCCCTGTAGTGGTCCACCTTTACTAGTCCTGCTGGGTATCAGTTTGAAATCCTCACCTTTGATCCAACAGAGTGGCGCCCATCTTTGAAGCTCCATAAAGGTTGCACATAGACAGTCACTCTTCATGGACACACAGCTGGGTCAGGTTCTTCCAGATTCCTCCTGATAGAAACACAAGATAAATTCTGCACTGCCCCACAACACACTGAGACCAAACCTGTTTTACACCTACTGTACAGTATAAGTTGGTGGTATGTGTTACCATTCTATAATCAGTACAGACATGTTTGTATGTTGTTATTAACTTCAAGATTAAGTCAGTGCAGAGTTATACAGGCTTGTTGGGGGTCCCATAGGACCTGGGAATAGTAATACTAATGCCTAGACTGGGATCATCTTTTATTTGAAATTTTTAAATGGAAGCAATTCAAAGGTCCCACAGGGGGTTTGGCCCTCAATTGGATCAGACTGATAGGAAGGATAGATAGTTTATTAAAACTGTTACAGGACTTCTTTGGGTCCACAGCAGGCCTCAAAACAAACTAACACTAAATATCTGCTTCCATGGCCTGTAAAATTGACCACCCCTACCTTTGTTACTCATTGTTAGCACTCACTTGATTAAGGTATCCTGTTCCCCCCTTGAAACATCTGAATCAAATATGTAAAAGTCAGAAAAAGAATATTTCTGAAAATTTCATAAAGACCAACTCATGTCAAAAATGGAAGGCCCTTTCAAATGCTGTGATGAAAGCCACTACATTTTAAAAAAAGTACAAAAATCTGTGTTAGACAGACAATCAAAATAGTTGTTCTCATTAAACAGTGATAAAAACCCAGGAGATTTGTTAAAAACAATCCCATGCAAGCTTGAACTCTGAGGCAGCACTCTCCAAGGTCCCCCCCTCGCCTCCCATTTGGGAAAAGAACATTCCTGATTTGTAGCCCTGAGGAAAAAATCTTTTGATTAAATTGCACCAATGGCTGCTGGTCCAGACCAGGTCCAGCATTAAACTGAGATCTACAGTTGAAGACCGGTCTTACTGGACAGCTTTCACATGTGAGAATATAAATATATGTTGAAGTAGAAAGAAGAAAGATGCTGAAAATAAAAAAAAAAAAACTCTGGAGACATAACAGTTAAAACATGACTCTGCAATAATATATAATATTTTAACAGCTGACCTCTTTCCAGCAGAGGATTGTTGATCTTTAAAGTCAATAGGTGATCCTTTTGACCGGTCGCTCTTGAAGGACACACAGCTGGGTTCAGGTCCAGCAGAGTCTGGTCTCTGATGGATCCTGTTACACAGAGAGTAAGACCAACAGGGATGGAAATTCACTTTTTAGTATTCAGACACAAAAACTGCTGGAGATACAAGCAGCAACTAAAACAAGACTAACACAAAGAAGTTCAATGAACTATACAAAAAACTGGGTTCAAAAGCTCAAACACCAGAGAATATACAGGACCAGACCAGATCCAGTATTTACCTAAAGTCAAGAGGTGAAGACTGGTTTAACTGGACAGCTTTCAGATGGAGAATATAAATATATGTGAAGAAGAAAGATGCTGAGAATAAACTCCAAAAACTTCTCTGGAGACATAAAAGTTAAAGCATGACTCAGTAATATTATAATATTATTAACAGCTGACCTCTTTCCAGCAGAGGGTTGTCTCCTTTAAAGTCAATACTGAGACCCTTTGACCGGTCACTCTTAAAGGACACACAGCTGGGTTCAGGATCAGGATCAGGATCAGGTCTGGTCTCTGATGGGTCCTGATAGAAAAACACATGTATTGAGGGTCATGTTCAGTAGTCTCTTATAGCCAGCCTTCCTCCTCCACAGCTCTGCAAAGGAAGGTTCCTCCTGGATGGGACAACAAGAAAATCAGTAGGGATGGGCATGATTAACCAACCATCGATAACTGATCATTAAGAATTTCATCACATTAGCATTTCTTATTGATTAAACTAATGCAGGCTGGTTGTGTGGTCTTGAAACACAAGCCAACCTTCACTGTGTGGCAGGTTTAACATTTTGCACCCAGGCTAACATACAGGAATTCTTGGATGGGAGAACAACGAGCTTTTTAATTTGTCTGGTTTTTAATCAGCATCTCTTTAGACCAATCACAATCATCGTGGGCGGGGCTAAGCGCTGGACGGAGCCACAGTGCCGCTGCTAAATAGTCTCAGGAAGGACCGGCTGGAGTGTGGAGAGTTCACCTGGACTACAGGCTACAGTGGTCTGGAAACACAGAGACCCCACTACAAGAAGACCCCCCCCAATGAGACAACACATTCCTAGTTGTTGGAGGTTTCAGAACAACTCACCTCTGTCTTTGGCTTTCAATCTGGTCCTCCCCGTCCTTCTGTCTTTGCGTCTTCCTTCTCTCCTCCATTTTAATTGGCCTGTCCATTACAGGTCTCCTTGTTTTTAAAGTGGTGGTGTCTCCGTGGACCGGTGGCTCTTCATGGACACACAGCTGGGCTCCAGGTTCAGCAGGGTCTGGTCTCTGATGGGTCCTGTTAGAAAGAGAGGAAGATCTCCAGAAACTAGAAGCTATCCAGCAGATAATAAAGAGTGAAGCTGGTGGCTGTATGATTTCTGCTCTCTGCTCATCTGCTCCTGTCCTGTCCTTCATTATTACATTACATTACATGTCCTTCAGCTGACGCTTTCATCCAGAGACACTTACAACTGATAGAAATGGCAGAGGTCCCACGCCTCTGGAGACACTAGGGTTACGGGTCTTGCTCATTAACTAGCACTGGAGCCGGCCTATGAACCACATCCCCATTGCACCCATTGTCATGGCTAGGCCTGAATATGTCAGACAGCTGCAGACGGCCTCCAGCTCGCGAGGTCACCTCGCTGCTGAAAACCCCCCCCAATGTAGCAGCAGGATGGTGGTCAAGGAGAGGTGGGGGCACGAGGAAGTCCTGGACCAATCAGAGAGCTCCTCTGGTGGATCATGGAGTTAGAAGGTTGCCCAGGTAACAGCAAATACTGGCTCTGTTTTATAAATACATTAGACTTTTTAAAATCATCTTAACCCTTGTGTTGTCCCCCCGGGTCAAAAAGATTAACACTTATTATTTTTATCATCCTTTTTTCAACATGTGACATTTTCAACACATTATTATTTTCTTACCAACTTACTACCACTAGTTTTACTACGTATTGGAATCCATGGTCAATAGTCCTCATTTATATAGAAGTATACCTAATATTAGAGTTAATAAAGCATAAATTATGAATTATTTTGACTACTAGTTAAGATCAGAGGAACGTATGTTGAGTAGAAGCTGATTTGAAATCATTGAAAGTGATTAATTGTATTTGCTGTGAGCGTTGCGTGGACTCCATCCTTTTTGTGGTAATTTGGTTAAAATGAATTCCATATTTCTGATATAGACGTTGGTAAAAGGGTCAAATGTGACCCGAGGACAACAGGAGGGTTAAAGTCTTTCTGTCCTCTCAGGCATTTAGGACGTCTTTGCGTCTCACTGCTGAGGCTCCAGAAAGACATCTGCAGTTTGAGTCCCAACAACATTAGCTGTGTCTCTGTTGTTACTCACATCTCACACAAACACACACACACACACACACACACACACACACACACACACACACACACACACACACACACACACACACACACACACACACACACACACACACACACACACACACACACACACACACACACACACACACACACACACACACACACACACACACACACACACACACACACACACACACAGGTTGGTCCTGATTAGACTGGGGTCCTGTTAGCTCTGTTACTGATCCTAGTCCCAACTACTGGTTCCTGTGAGCTTCAGACTGAGCTCAACAGACAGGAAGACTTCATTCTCACTGCCATGTTTCTCAAAGGCTGACAACAAGGACTCATGTTGAACTGGATTAAATCAGGAGGGATGGACTACATATATTAGATATAATCAGGTTGCATATTAAACTGGGCCTGCAGTAACATGAAGGGGGCCTAAAGCCTTTATACAGACCTTTTTAATCAATATAATACTAAGCCATTTAAATAATAAGTGTATATTTGAATGTTGATCATAGCCCAGTGAGTCCTTATGAACTGGATCTGTGGATGGCTACCTTACCTACCGGCCACTCATTCTAACTCTAATCTTCTTCTTCACTAAGAGGCTGATTTATATCTGCTAATATGTTGAAATCATGTTCAGACATTTGAATAAAAACCTCCCAATACGTTGGTGGCCCCCTGTTGAAGATCTCTGGATCACATCATGGTTTAACTTTAAATCAGGTGTCATTAAAAGTCTCTTTTTTTCTGGAGAGAGTGAACAGCTGATCAGGTTTCAGTCAGAGAGTAAAAGTATTCAGGCTGTCGGAGCAGAAAGACACTCCCTCATTCCTCACAAGTCAGCTGATTCCCATCTCACCTGTTTCCTTTGATTACATCACACCTCACTCAACATACAACATATACTTTGGTAAGAAAGCCACCAATCCCAGAATAATCAGTAAAGTACTGAGTGAGTTTTCAGATCTCCAGCAGTAATCTCCAGCGCTGACGTAGATTATGAATCCCCAAATATAAGGAGAGAGTTCCTCCATCAGAGGTGTGTGATGTTACCTGTCAGGCTGCTCACCTGTTAAAGTCCCGTCCAGGTGAGGACAGAGAGACGTGGTCCTCCGTCTACAGACGCTGACAGACGCTGCTGCTGTCTGTGTTCATCACTTCCTCCACCTTTAAATCCTGAACCAGAACTGGGAGGGTGAGGTGGAGCAGAGGGCGGTCGGATTATAGTTACACACACACACACACACACACACACACACACACACACACACACACACAAACAATTGTTTCTCACCACACACACACACACACACACACACAATTATGGTTTCACACACACACACACACACACACACACACACACACACACACTCCTCTTACCTGCGGGGTCCCTCAAGGCTCTATTCTGGGCCCTATCCTCTTTTCACTGTATATGCTGCCACTAGGTTCCATTTTTCAGAAACATAACATCTCTTATCATTGCTTTGCTGATGATGTCCAAATCTACTTGCCTATGAAATCTATAACCAAAGAGTCTGTGCAGCCGCTGTTAGACTACTTAAAGGAGGTAAAAACCTGGATGGAGTTAAACTTCCTCACTCTGAATGAAAATAAAACAGAAATCATTACGTTTGGACGTTCGGACGCACTGGGTGACCCTTTTGGCATTTTGGGCCCTTTAGCCTCCCAAAATCGATCCACTATTAAAAATCTTGGTGTTATTTTTGACACCTCATTTACTTTTAATAAACAAATCAGTGCTGTTGTCAAGACCAGTTTCTTCCAGTTAAGACTAATAGCTAAAATAAAGGCCCATCTTCCTTCAAAAGACCTTGAAAAAACATCCATGCTTTTATCACCACTTTCAGGCTGGATTATTGTAATTCTTTATATATGGGTCTACACCAGAAATCTTTAAATCGGCTCCAGCTAGTCCAAAACGCAGCTGCTCGCCTTTTAACTAAAACAAAAAACGTGAACACATAACGCCGGTCTTGGCCTCCCTCCACTGGCTACCTGTCCGTTTCAGGATAGATTTTAAGATTTTATTGCTTGTTTTTAAGGCCTTAAATGGTTTGGCGCCATCTTACCTGGCTGATCTTTTATGCCACCATTCTCCAGTCAGAACGCTGAGGTCGACCAATCAGCTGCTCTTGGATGTCCCGAGATCAAAATTAAAAACTAAGGGCGATAGAGCCTTTGCAGTTTCCCCCTCACTCTGAATAACCTCCCCATGCATATCAAAGCTGCACAGACCCTACAAACGTTTAAATCACTGCTAAAGACGCACCTGTTTGCTGTAGCTTTTAACCCTTGTTAACCTGGATTTCTTTGTTTTTAACTGTTGTTGTTTGTCTCCCTGTGTTGTTACTTTGGTTCTAGTAATCTTTTTATATGTATTTGATTTCGACCCTGTTCAGCACTTTGGTCAACTGTTGTTGTTTTTAAATGTGCTATAGAAATAAAATTGACATTGACACACAATAATGGTTTCACACACACACACACACACAATTATGGTTTCACACACACACACACACACACTCCCTGTATCTTACCTCCTAAAAATGAGAGTGTATCTTACCTCCTAAACCTTCATCTGGAGCTCCACTCCGAGAGAAAGAACTGCGTCTCAGCCTCACAGGACTGTTTCTTCAACCAGTCCAAAATGTCCCCCATCAACAACTCAGGTGAGTTCTTACCTGATGAGTCACAGCCCCACCTGGCAGGAAGTACTTTCACAATAAGAGCTTTGGTTCTTCCCTCTGTGTATCTGTGGTTGTTGTTGTCAGTGTGTCTTTGTTCTTCATTTGTCCCGTGGATGCCAGACAGAGACACAGAGACACAGAGACACAGAGACACAGAGACAGACACAGAGACACAGAGACACAGAGACAGACACAGAGACAGACACACAGACACACACAGACACACACAGACACACACAGACACACACACACAGACACAGACAGACACACACACACACACACACACACACACACACACACAAATCAAGAACTGATCTCCTGTGCAAAAAAAATAGTGTTCACATTGGGAGTTATTTAGTTATTATTTCTCCGTATATGTAATCATGGGAGGATCTCATTGGTTCCTACTCTAAAGAATCGGCTCCAGTGGTTCTTTAACTGGGAGACAGGGCTGTTGTGGCATTGTGAAATGTACAGTCCTTCTAATCTACTTTATTTCAACAGGGATGTTATTTTATTGTAAGATTAGAACATGTCTAAAGTCTGCATTTTGAAGTTTTTCAATCCAACAACGTAACCTGCAGCAAAGTGTGATGTTCCTGAGGTGGATACATCTGTTCTTCCTACAAAGCCAAAAGACCTCAACTCTCAAGAGGGCACAACTGAGGAAAATGACTTTAAATTGTTTTTGTTTCTCCAGCCAAATCCACATAGGATCAATAAGGGGTATCTACATAGGATCAATAAGGGGTATCCACATAGGATCAATAAGGGGTATCACATAGGATCAATAAGGGGTATCTACATAGGATCAATAAGGGGTATCCACATAGGATCAATAAGGGGTATCCACATAGGATCAATAAGGGGTATCTACATAGGATCAATAAGGGGTATCTACATAGGATCAATAAGGGGTATCAACATAGGATCAATAAGGGGTATCAACATAGGATCAATAAGGGGTATCAACATAGGATCAATAAGGGGTATCAACATAGGATCAATAAGGGGTATCTACATAGGATCAATAAGGGGTATCCACATAGGATCAATAAGGGGTATCCACATAGGATCAATAAGGGGTATCCACATAGGATCAATAAGGGGTATCCACATAGGATCAATAAGGGGTATCTACATAGGATCAATAAGGGGTATCTACATAGGATCAATAAGGGGTATCAACATAGGATCAATAAGGGGTATCCACATAGGATCAATAAGGGGTATCTACATAGGATCAATAAGGGGTATCAACATAGGATCAATAAGGGGTATCAACATAGGATCAATAAGGGGTATCAACATAGGATCAATAAGGGGTATCTACATAGGATCAATAAGGGGTATCAACATAGGATCAATAAGGGGTATCCACATAGGATCAATAAGGGGTATCTACATAGGATCAATAAGGGGTATCAACATAGGATCAATAAGGGGTATCAACATAGGATCAATAAGGGGTATCAACATAGGATCAATAAGGGGTATCTACATAGGATCAATAAGGGGTATCAACATAGGATCAATAAGGGGTATCCACATAGGATCAATAAGGGGTATCTACATAGGATCAATAAGGGTATCTACATAGGATCAATAAGGGGTATCAACATAGGATCAATAAGGGGTATCCACATAGGATCAATAAGGGGTATCTACATAGGATCAATAAGGGGTATCAACATAGGATCAATAAGGGGTATCTACATAGGATCAATAAGGGGTATCAACATAGGATCAATAAGGGGTATCAACATAGGATCAATAAGGGGTATCAACATAGGATCAATAAGGGGTATCTACATAGGATCAATAAGGGGTATCAACATAGGATCAATAAGGGGTATCAACATAGGATCAATAAGGGTATCAACATAGGATCAATAAGGGGTATCCACATAGGATCAATAAGGGGTATCCACATAGGATCAATAAGGGGTATCAACATAGGATCAATAAGGGGTATCAACATAGGATCAATAAGGGGTATCCACATAGGATCAATAAGGGGTATCAACATAGGATCAATAAGGGGTATCAACATAGGATCAATAAGGTATCAACATAGGATCAATAAGGGGTATCAACATAGGATCAATAAGGGGTATCTACATAGGATCAATAAGGGGTATCAACATAGGATCAATAAGGGGTATCTACATAGGATCAATAAGGGGTATCCACATAGGATCAATAAGGGGTATCTACATAGGATCAATAAGGGGTATCAACATAGGATCAATAAGGGGTATCCACATAGGATCAATAAGGGGTATCCACATAGGATCAATAAGGGGTATCTACATAGGATCAATAAGGGGTATCCACATAGGATCAATAAGGGGTATCCACATAGGATCAATAAGGGGTATCCACATAGGATCAATAAGGGGTATCCACATAGGATCAATAAGGGGTATCCACATAGGATCAATAAGGGGTATCCACATAGGATCAATAAGGGGTATCCACATAGGATCAATAAGGGGTATCTACATAGGATCAATAAGGGGTATCTACATAGGATCAATAAGGGGTATCTACATAGGATCAATAAGGGGTATCTACATAGGATCAATAAGGGGTATCTACATAGGATCAATAAGGGGTATCTACATAGGATCAATAAGGGGTATCAACATAGATCAATAAGGGGTATCCACATAGGATCAATAAGGGGTATCTACATAGGATCAATAAGGGGTATCCACATAGGATCAATAAGGGGTATCTACATAGGATCAATAAGGGGTATCAACATAGGATCAATAAGGGGTATCTACATAGGATCAATAAGGGGTATCAACATAGGATCAATAAGGGGTATCAACATAGGATCAATAAGGGGTATCTACATAGGATCAATAAGCGGTATCTACTTGCATTAGTGTGTATATATAAGTGTGTGTATATTGTTTGTTTTGTGGTTGTGACTGTGATCAGGTTTCAGTCAGAGAGTAAAAGTATTCAGGCTGTCGGAGCAGAAAGACACTCCCTCATTCCTCACAAGTCAGCTGATTCCCATCTCACCTGTTTCCTTTGATTACATCACACCTCACTCAACATACAACATGTACTTTGGTAAGAAAGTCACAATAAAACAAAAGACGCACAACAACAGGTTGATTATTAACTGATGGAGGAACAACAGTCTAGAAACTAAGACCTCCAGTGGCCCAGCCGGGTCGACACAGATGTGCACGCTCACTTCTCTTGGTGCTCATTTCCTTATATTGGTGTTGTGGCTTTTGCATTTCTCTTGACCCGTCTGGGCCACCGTACAATCTGCATCACCAGAGAGAGGTGGCATGAAACTACCAACAGATATCTGACATCCATCTCCAGTCTGTCAAATAACCTGAGATCCCAACACTCTGACCACCACCGACCAAGCTCAACTATTACAATCCGGTTTGGAATTTTAAACATTTTAACATATTATTAAGTTTTAATCAGAATCAATTTAAATCCATTTTATTTATTCTATTCTATTCTAATCAGTTGTATATATATTCAAAGTTATATAGCCCTTGGTTACTTTTGCAATAAATATATAACCACTGTATTTACAGTACAAGTATTAGATATTGGATTTCTTAAGGTGGTAATTAAAAAGGTAAAATGTGTTTAAGATCTTTAAAGGTTCTTATAGGTTGCTCTAGCCAACAATATTAACTTGAACAACAGGTTGATTATTAACTGATGGAGGAACAACAGTCTAGAAACTCAGACCTCCAGGCCTGATGAAGACCCAGTCTCAGCTCCCTGTCCTGGGCCCCCTCCTCCACACAGCACTACAACAGTAACAGAGGCATTTATTTTTTTATTCATTTATTTGACAGGGACAGTGTATATTAATTAACATCGCTGTAAATGCACCAGAATTAGACAAAAGGATGTTTTTCATCCGTTGTCCCTGGGCAGATTTTAAAATTGTCTACCTAAAAAAAACAAAAAAAACAATAAGAAGATTACAGTGAACAACACAAATATAAAAAGCCAGATACAACTCTTCAAATCCCGTTGATAAATGCAGTGTACAAGTTTGCTATAACACAGACATTAGGGGAAAAAATAAAATAAAATGATCCTACATATTGGCAGCATGGACGGGTTAAGGGAAGATGCATATTCTTATTAATGCTGACATGTCTGATGTGTTATGACCCAGAGTGGATGTGGTGAGTTCTCTGAAGTTCTGAGGGACAGAGTTCTCGGACTAAATGCACTTCTCCGCAGAGGAACAACCCGGTCCCCTCGGGCCGACCCTCGTGTTACTCTCTGTGTTCCCGATGGTCACAAACTGACGGAGAGGACCAGATGACAGACCATGGATGATTTTGTATAACAGACAGAGGTTTGAATACTTGATGACATTTTCCCAACTTAAAAGCTTTTGTAAAATGGCACAATGGTGATATCTTGATGTTTTTTTATCCAGAGTTTTGATTGTCCATTTGTAAAGTGACTCTAAAGATTTGAGTGTGGTTTTGTTGGCCTGTGACCAGGGTGTGAGACAGTAAGTGATGTGAGACAGAACCATACTGTGCATAAACATTTTAGCTGCCTGAAGTGACAAGTGGGATCCAATGAACCGTAAGTTTGCGATATTAAATTTGACCTGATTGCAGACCTTTTTTATCTGTGATTTAAAAGTTACTTTAGAGTCTATTAAGATGCCTAGGTGTTTGAATTCTGACTCAGCTTTTATTTTTTCCCCTGTCACATAAATATCTGCCTGATTATTTGCAATGTTTGATGTAGACAAGTACATTGAAACTGTTTTATTTACATGAAGTTTTAAGCAAGATTGATTTATCCAATCAGAGACATGGGCCCTAGTGTAAGTGTCAAGTGTAAGTTTTTCAGCAACTTGTTTTGTGTTTTTACCCTGGGTATTATTCACTGTATTGTTTGCATACATCTGAACACAGACGTCTGGACAAACTGAAGGGGGGTCGTTTATATAAAGTGAAAATAGAGGCCCCATAACAGAACCTTGAGGTACCCCTGTGGATATGGTGAGGGGCGGCGAGTGGTAATCACTGATCCTGACGGACTGGGAACCATCCGATAGATATGATTCTATCCATTTTATTGCATCTGATAAGTTAAATTTTCTTAGTTTGGGTAATAATATTTTATGGTTTACAGTGTCAAAGGCTTTTTTAAGATCGAGAAACACAGCTCCAACCACGCCACCTTTATCCAGTAAATGTTTGATATTTTCTATGAAAAAACAATTAGTTTCGGTGGAGTGTTGAGTTCTGAAACCAAATTGCATTGAATGAAGGGAAAATGTAGTGGTATACAAATGTGTAATTATTTGTTGGGAAATTAGTTTCTCTACGACTTTTGACACTGTAGTTAAGATGCTGATTGGTCTGTAACTGTCCACTGACAATGGATCTTCATTTTTGAAAATTGGAACAACAGCAGCTGACTTCCACACACTTGGAAAAACTGCCTCAATAATGGAGAGATTGAGAGTTTTGGTTACTCGTGTTAATAATGTGGAGCTGAGTTCTTTCAGCATGCACATATCTATGCCAAATATGTCTCTAGTTCTGGAAGCTTGTAGTGGTCTTATTGTCTGTAAGACTTCGGATTCTGTGACTGTGCCTAGGTTAAAAATTGGCTCTGAATTATTTATCGGACTATTTAGATTGTTAGATGGGATGCTTTGAGCAATAGTGGATACAGACTCACTAAAGAAATTATTAGAGACATCTGCAACTTTGTTTGAGTTATTTGTAGTTTGTTCATTTATCTTAATTTCTAAAAGTGGTTTCCTTTTTGTGTCCTGTCCTACAAGTTTTTTCAGTTGGTTCAAAATTGTTTTAGACTCCCCTTTTGCATTTTCTATTATAGTCAAACAATCCGCGTTGGCCTGGCGGATACCTTTAACAGTTTTATTCCTCAATGTTGTACACAGATTTTTAGCACGAGCTGACTTAGTTTCAACTGAATTTACCACAGGCTCCCTCTCTTTCATTAGTTTGGGTGTGTCACAGCTCATCCAGGGAAGTATATTTTTATTGTATTTGTGTTTAAACTTAGAGCTA
>CM049385.1:825654-848154 GCA_026937815.1 Etheostoma perlongum | reverse complement strand
CCCCCCCCACACACACACACAACCAGTCCAAAATGGCCACCATCAACAACTCAGGTGAGTTATTTCCTGATGAGTCACAGCCCAACCTGGCAGGAAGTACCTTCACAATAAGAGCTATAAGGTTCATTATTAACTGATGGAGGAACAACAGTCTAGAAAATCATGACAGCAAACTAAAACCTAGAGTGGCCCAGCCACTGGCAGACCTCCACAGAGTCCAACCTGCAGGACCCTGCAGACCTCCACAGAGTCCAACCTGCAGGACCCTGCAGCCCCAGAAGAAGAAGAAGAAGAAGAAGAACACGAAGAAGAAGAGGAAGAAGAAGAAGAAGAAGAAGAACAACAACAACAACAGGTTGATTATTAACTGATGGAGGAACAACAGTCTAGAAACTAAGACCTCCAGTGGCCCAGCCGGGTCGACACAGATGTGCACGCTCCCTTCTCTTGGCGCTCATTTCCTTATATTGGTGTTGTGGCTTTTGCATTTCTCTTGACCCGTCTGGGCCACCGTACAATCTGCATCACCAGAGAGAGGTGGCATGAAACTACCAACAGATATCTGACATCCATCTCCAGTCTGTCAAATAAACTGAGATCCCAACGCTCTGACCACCATGTCTCCAGGGACAGATGTGCAAACAATGGTCTATTTAGCAGCTAAATAACACAAAAGAATGTAACCTTTATATTACCCAATAGAAACTATTAGGTATTATTCAAATGATTATGGAACCGATGTGTAGAAGTAATGAATGTCATGGATACCAAGTAGCAATTTAATGTAATCAACTAAAAGTGTGATTTTTATTATGAAAGATAGAGAAGTAAGTGTATAAAGGACAGAGGACAGTGGGGCCAGTTCAGGCTGGTCTGTGAGAGGCCTGGACAAGTCTCATTTGGGAGCGAGGGGGGTGCATGACTCAGAGCAAGAGTGGAAGAGAGGAGAGAGAGAGAGGGGGCGAGCAAGAGAAGAGGATTGGCCAGAAAACTCAGCCACAAAAAGAATATAAAAAGGAGAGACAGAAAGAAATGGGGGTTATTCTTCGGGGGACCTCGGATGGACTGGACCTAAGGACAGCACAGGACCAAACATCTTAGACTAAGAGATCGGGGTTTAAACAGCGAACAGCAAGAGAAGAACTTCAGAAATTTTCTTCAGTGGATTTATGAGACAAAGCCCTGGAAGATAATCGCAGCCAAACCACCTCCAGAATCATCAGAGTCTGGATTATTCTGTTTCAACTGCAGCAATGGCTGAGGAGTACAAGTTTAACTCTGTGAGCTTTGGACAAAGTCTCAAGTTTCTTAAGGTAATGTGGGAAGAAATGGCGTGGAGGGCAAGGTGTAGAACCTGGACCCTGCCAAACCTCCAACAACTAGAAGTCGTGTTGTCTCATTGGGGGGGTGTTTCTTGTAGAGGGTCTCTGTGTTTTCCAGACCACTGTAGCCTGTCAGCAGCAGGTTACACACACGCATACCAGGGATTAGCGCACTGGTTAGTAGTTTGACAGCTGTCCTCGGGAGGGACGATGGAACCAGCTGTCCTAAGATGGGACGCCCAGAACCAGCTGTAAACTGAGGCTTACATGTTACTCCCGTATCCCACAATGCAACATGCTCATGTTTTCATGGAGGAGAAGAAGAAGTAGAAGCACCCGCAGACACTGAAAAGGAAAAATGGAGTGGGCTTTGGTTTCTAAAGAGCAGAGGTGTTAAAAGTATTCCCATTCATTACTCAGGTAGAAGTATAGATACTAGGGTTCAATTAGACTTCTGTAGAAGATGAAATATCAACTCAAGCTTTTTAGTCAGGAAAAAGTGTCAAAATACAACCATTTGGAAAAATATGTTTGGTACGGCCAGGGATGTAGAAGGGTTGGCCAGTCTTCCTGGCTACCAACCTCCTGGTCCAGGTACGACCAGGGATGTAGAAGGGTTGGCCGGTCTCCCTATCTGGGGATTTAATAACCTCCTGGTCCAGGTAGGACCAGGGATGTAGAAGGGTTGGCCGGTCTTCCTGGCTACCAACCTCCTGGTCCAGGTACCTGGACCAGAGATGTAGAAGGGTTGGCCGTCTCCTGGCAAAACCAACCTCCTGGTCCAGGTACGACCAGGGATGTAGAAGGGTTGGCCGGTCTCCCTGGCTACCAACCTCCTGGTCCAGGTAGGGCCAGGGATGTAGAAGGGTTGGCCGGTCTTCCTGGCTACCAACCTCCTGGTCCAGGTAAGACCAGGGATGTAGAAGGGTTGGCCGGTCTTCCTGGCTACCAACCTCCTGGTCCAGGTACGACCAGGGATGTAGAAGGGTTGGCCGGTCTTCCTGGCTGTGTTAGCTCTTTATATATGAGAAGTCGTTATTTATTTTTATTGATCCAGATATTCATTTCACCAAACTATATTACCCATAATGCAACTGCACCCTCCATGTAGTTGTGCTGATCAACCTTTAAACATCCGCAGCATCTCATTAAGAAAGAGTTCAGATCATAGACCGTAAATATTACTATTATATTCATATATACAGTCTCTGGTCTGGATGTTATTAAAAGTAACACTAAAATAATTAGAAATAAATCCTGAATAGCAAACAAGTAGAGAGTCCTCGATGACCCCCCCCATCCTGGAGTTCACTGACTTTAAAAGTTAAACAGAAAGACCACAAACTCTCACAGGAACTTCATGCTTTTATTGTGAAAAGAGACAGAACTCCAAACTAAACATGACACAAGTCAACGGCATTTCTACAGTTTCATGATCACAGCTTCCATCTTTTTTATGAGTACTTATTGTATATTGTAGTTTTTTCTGGACTAAAGATGGATATGTGTCTGAAGAGATATTTTATTTTGATAATCTTTTTTCCCGTATCATTACCAAATGGTCTTTCAGACCTTTGTAGAGGAGACCTATCTGTCCCTCATTCATTCATTCATTTCATTTCTTTAGAATCACACGTCATCATTGTATATTCAAACACAATTTCATGGGGTACAGTGATCATATACAGGACATTATGAAATGGGAACCCCAAATAAGCTACTAAAAGCTTTTCAGAGGGGCCCAAACAACAATTAACATACCAACCAAAAACTCAATTTAACATGGACAAAATAAAACATTTACAAAAACTAAACCCAAACAAACAAAAAAACACCAAATAAACGAGTTTGCAGAAATTGTAACACTTACAAAGTTATCAACAATATGAAGAAAGGAGATGTTTCTTGAAGATGGAGACAGAATGCGACAATTTTAAGTTTTTCCTCGACTCGTTCCAAATCTGGGTCCCCTACAAACTACACTCAGGCTCTTTTAACCGACGTTTCTTACCAATAATTCTGTTTTCCCCTTGTGTCGTGTGTGAGGGGGCGACTGATTGGAACAAGGTCACACAACCGGTCGTTTAACCTGTGAACAACCTGGAACATCAGGCAGGCATTATGATATACATTTGTTCAGTAAGCCTCATAAACAAGAAGGGCGATGAAATAACCAGGCCCACTTTTTCTGTAAAATCTGTAGTTTTTCCCCAAATGGCTAGGGTTTTTACATCAGTATTACAACCGCATTAAATGTGGTTCAAATAGGGTTTTATATAAGTTGAGCAATGCAAAGTGTGGAAGTAAATACCTTAATTTAAAAAATAGTCCAACATATTTAGATAATTTTTTAGTTAGATGATCAATATGGCATTTGAAATTTAAATATTCATCAATATAAACTCCAAGGAATTTAGTGGCATTTACTCTTTCAATAATTTGTTCATTTGTTTTAAGACAAACATGCTTCTTTCTATTTGATTTTTCTTGGGATGAAACACAATGTAGTTAGTCTTTTTTAATGTTAAGAGATAGTTTATTACACCAAAACCAAATTTCTACATTTCTTAACTCTTTATTTATTATTTCTTGCAGTCCAATTGGACTCTTATGTGACATGAATAGATTTGTGTCGTTTGGCAAATAAAACTTTGTGTAAGACCATAGTGGAATTTTCAAAGTCATTAACATATAGTAAAAACAGAAGAGGGCTCCAAAATGGATCCCTGAGGGACTCCAGATTTGATGGGCTTTCTTATTGAAATTTGTTCCTTAATATTTACAAATTGCTGTCTGCCAAATAAATAAATTTTGAACCAGCTAAGTGCTAGTCCTCTGATTCCATAATGGTGTAATTTATTCAATAAGATATCAAAATCAATAGTATCAAATGCCTTGGATAAATCTAAAAAAATACCAATACCATAGTCACCTTTGTCAATGGATTGATCTTTTCAATCAGATCTAGTACTGCCATACATGTGGTACTTCTTTTCCTAAAGCCATATTGGGAAGAAACAATATTATTTAGCTTATCAATATATCCATTTAACCTCTTGTACACTACCTCTAAAAACTTTAGAGATTGTAGGCAAAATAGATATGGGACGATAATTACTCAAATCATTTTTTATCCCCAGATTTAAAAACTGGTATGATTTTTGAAATTTTTGCCCTTTTCGATACAATTCGGAGAGCAACGAAGGTTTATACAATAAGTAAGAGGCTCAATAATATCAATTTGCAATGGCTTTCAGAATTATGCTACAGATTTCATCCTCACCAGCAGTGTACTTTAACCGAAATCTGTGATGATTTTATAGACTTTGTTGCAGTCAGTTGGTTTCATAAAGAAAGAGTTGATGTAGTTGCCTTGAAAATAATGATTTGGAGAGATACCCTGAGGTTGGTTTATGTTGTTAGAGAGTTTTCCTCCAAGGGAGACAAAGTAATTATTAAAGTTGTTTGCTAGATCAATGTCATTAGTGGAATTATTAACAATATTTGGTAGTACAGTGCTGTTTTTGTTCTTGTTAAGTACTTCATTTAGCACTTTCCAAGACTTCTTGGAATCACCCTTGGATGCTTGAATGAGGTATGCGTAATGGTTACTTTTACTTTTCCTTATTATATGTGTGAGTTTATTCCTATAATTACTGTAAATTTTCTTATTCCTGGCACTTGGTTTTTTTAAGAAGTATTTAAAAAGTCTGTTTTTATGTTTGATAGATTTTAAGATACAATAAGAACAAATAAGCAGAGCAGGTATCGGTACAGGTCGTCCAGGGTAAGTATTATGAAGACACCTCGTCATCATAATGAGGGACATATAAATTTAGGAGTGACCATTGTTCTGAGAATATTCTCCAATTAATAAAGACATAACGTCTTGAGGGATCAATGACAGTACCAAGTATTTCCAGAGGTGTACTTTTACTTCTCAAAGCGGCCCCTCCTCTGCCCGTTGAACTGGATGATGACGACCCTACCTGCCCTACCCAGTCTCTCTTTCATTATTCATGTTCCTGCAAAGGGAGCTGAGGTTCTTGTAGGAAAGAGATATCTACGTGGAACTTTTTACGGTTTGTCAAGACCCTTTTTCTTTTAAATCGGCCGATTCAATCCATCAACATTAAAGAAGTTCTCATTGGTCACCAGGAATCTGGTCAATCATCCTGAATCATTTCATTCATTGGTTCATAACAATAAGCTGACATAGTCCTGGAAGGGGGGGTCCTGTCCAGACTCAGCTGATCAGCAGTGAGAGACAGGAGGACACTCTCCGTCCTCCACAGGACACAGAGACACTGAGGAGCCCCAAGACCAGATCCCAAACCCAGGATAGAGAGTCTGAGTGAATGAGGTGTTGAAGGTGTGGAGGTGGATCAATGAGTCAGAGGAGACTGTGTAGAAGGACAGAGAGCCAGCAGGACAGTCCACATACACTGCTACTCTACCAGAAACACGGGGGACGGAGACGGATGTTTGTCTGTTATTGTGACGGACATAGTAACGATCATCGTAGCAGTCCAGACTCCAGGACTGATCATTACATCCAAACACACAGTCATCACTGTCTCCTCTCCTGCTGATTCCTCTGTAACTCACTGATATATAAACATCTCCTCTGGTCTGGACCTCCCAGTAACAGCGACCAGTCAGACCATCTCTACACAGCAGCTGAGGATGAGACCTGGTCTCAAACCTCTCTGGATGACCAGGATATGGCTGATCCTCCTCCACCCAGGTCACCTTCCTGTTGTTGTGAGACAGTTTGAGTTTCCTGTCCACCGTGGTGGTGTCGACTGTGAGTTCACAGGAATCTGACGGAGAGAACGAGACACAACACAGCTGCAGTTATTAACCAATCAGCTCTTTGGTGATGACATCACAGGGTTGAATGAGTGATGTCACAGTCTGATGAATGAAATTAAAAACACACTTACACTTCCTCAGACCTGGTGTCAACCATCTGACTCCAGCAGGCTCCACCCTGAAAGGAGGAGGGGGCATTACATCACTCTCACACAGCTGGGTTCCCTCTAACCTGTCTCTCTCTCTAACCTGTCTCTCTCTCTGACCTGTCTCTCTCTCTGACCTGTCTCTCTCTCTAACCTGTCTCTCTCTCTAACCTGTCTGTCTCTCTCTAACCTGTCTCTCCCTCTAACCTGTCTCTCCTAACTTGTCTCTCTCTAACCTGTCTCTCTCTCTCCCTCCCTCTAACCTGTCTCTCTCTAACCTGTCTCTTTCTCTAACCTGTCTGTGTCTCTCTAACGTGTCTCTCTCTCTAACCTGTCTTTCTCTCTCTAACCTGTCTTCCCTCTCTAACCTTTCTCAATCTCTAGCCTCTCTCTCTCTAACCTGTCTGTCTCTCTCTACCCTGTCTCTCTCTCTCTAACCTGTCTCTCTGTCTCTAACCTGTCTCTCTCTAACCTGTCTCTCTCTCTACCCTGTCTCTCTCTCTAACCTGTCTCTCCCTCTCTAACCTGTCTCTCCCTCTCTAATCGGTCTCTCTCTCTCTAACCTGTCTCTCTCTCTCTTTTACCTGCATCTCTCTCTCTAACCTCTCTCTCTCTAACCTGTCTCTCCCTCTAACCTGTCTCTCTCTCTCTCTAACCTGTCTCTCTCCCTCTAACCTGTCTCTCTCTCTAACCTGTCTCTCTCTCTCTAACCTGTCTCTCTCTAACCTGTCTCTCTCTCTCTAACCTGTCTCTCTCTCTCTAACCTGTCTCTCTAACCTGTCTGTCTCTCTCTAACCTGTCTCTCCCTCTAACCTGTCTCTCTCTCTAACTTGTCTCTCTCTAACCTGTCTGTGTCTCTCTAACCTGTCTTTCTCTCTCTAACCTGTCTTCCCTCTCTAACCTTTCTCAATCTCTAGCCTCTCTCTCTCTCTAACCTGTCTGTCTCTCTCTAACCTGTCTCTCTCTCTTTAACCTGTCTCTCTGTCTAACCTGTCTCTCTGTCTCTAACCTGTCTCTCTCTAACCTGTCTCTCTCTAACCTGTCTCTCTCTCTAACCTAACCTGTCTCTCTCTCTAATGGGTCTCTCACTCTCTAACCTGTCTCTCTCTTTCTAACCTGTCTCTCTCTCTCTTTTACCTGCATCTCTCTCTCTAACCTGTCTCTCTTTCTCTAACCGGTCTCTCTCTCTCTAACCTCTCTCTCTCTAACCTGTCTCTCTCGCTAACCTGTCTCTCTCCCTCTAACCTGTCTCTCTCTTTCTCTAACCTGTCTCTCTCTCTCTAACCTGTCTGTCTCTCTCTAACCTGTCTCTCCTCTAACCTGTCTCTCTCCATGTATCTCTCTCTCTAACCTGTCTCTCTCTCTCTAATCGGTCTCTCACTCTCTAACCTGTCTCTCTCTTTCTAACCTGTCTCTCTCTCTCTTTTACCTGCATCTCTCTCTCTAACCTGTCTCTCTTTCTCTAACCGGTCTCTCTCTCTCTAACCTCTCTCTCTGTCTCTCTCTAACCTGCTCTCTCTAACCTGTCTCTTTCTCTAATCTGTCTCTCTCTCTCTAACCTGTCTCTCTCTCTAACCTGTCTCTCCTCTAACCTGTCTTTCCCTCTAACCTCTCTCTCTAACCTGTCTCTCTCTCTCTAACCGGTCTCTCTCTCTCTCTAACCTCTCTCTCTCTAACCTGTCTCTCTCTCTCTAACCTGTCTCTCTCTCTAACCTGTCTCTCTTTCTCTAACCTCTCTCTCTAACCTCTCTCTCTCTAACCTGTCTCTCTCTGTCTGTCTCTCTCCCTAACCTGTCTCTCCTCCTTCCTCTAACCTGTCTCTCTCTCTCTCCTCTGTCTCTCCTCTAACCTGTCTCCAGTCTCCCTCTTTCTCTAACCTGTCTCTCTCCCTCTAACCTGTCTAACCTGTCTCTCTCTCTAACCTGTCTGTCTCTCTCTAACCTGTCTCTCCCTCTAACCTGTCTTTCCCTCTAACCTGTGTCTCTCTCTCTAACCTGTCTCTCTCTCTCTAACCTTTCTCTTGTAATGGGAAAATAACATTCAACCAATAATTTTCATATTAATTATTCATAATAAGATCTCCAATGCCTCTCAGAGTATATGACTTCTGTATCTGTGTGTTTCTCCTTGATGGAGACCACTGGGTTTGTTAGGACTCCACACCATCTCCTTAAAGAAGAGATGACGTGGAGCCGGACAGAAACAGTTGCCTAGAGCGGTGTTTATCAGAGCAGGTCCCAGGTCCCAGGACCCAGGTCGAGACCATAGCAGGTCCCAGGTCGAGACCATAGCAGGTCCCAGGTCGAGACCATAGCAGGTCCCAGGTCGAGACCATAGCAGGTCCCAGGTCGAGACCAGAGCCAATCCAAGAGGCAAGATGTCCTTTTCCAGCTAAGATAGAATGACCGGTCAAGATACTTGGACACGTGAGGTACAGATTCAGAAATACGTAATAGAACAAACTGTCTGCCTGAGGTCTGTTAATTGTTATGTTGGAGATTAAACTGGTTTCCTAACAAGGGTTTTTCTCCTCTGGGGGCACTGGATATAAGGAACTGTCATATGTTACGCAGGACACAGAACTGGTGTCACTTTGTAACTCTGATTCATTGTGAACGCTGTTCTTGTCATTTTTGATTGTTTTCTCGAGAAAATAATTAAACCCTTCCACTGAATACCTAAACTTTAATCCAGTTTGCAGCCGGTCTTTATTTTGTTTCTACAAGGTCTCTTCTTCCTTCTTCACTCAAATTCCTCCCTCGCTGTAACAGAAACTTCCACCACACCTGTCTCTCTCTCTCTAACCTGTCTCTCTCTCTCTAACCTGTCTCTCTCTCTCTAACCTGTCTCTCTCTCTAACCTGTCTCTCCTTCTAACCTGTCTCTCTGTAACCTGTCTCTATGTCTCTAACCTGTCTCTCTGTAACCTGTCTCTATGTCTCTAACCTGTCTCTCTGTAACCTGTCTCTATGTCTCTAACCTGTCTCTCTGTAACCTGTCTCTATGTCTCTAACCTGTGTCTTTCTCTAACCTGTCTTTCTCTCTCTAACTTGTCTGTCTCTATTTGTAACTTGTCTCTCTCTCTAACCTGTCTCTCTCTCTAACCTGTCTCTTTCTAAACTGTGTCTCTCTCTAACCTGTCTCTCTCTCTAATTTGACTCTCCCTCTCTAACCATTCTCTCTCTCTAACTTGTCTCCCTCTCTAACCTGTCTCTCTCTAATGTGTCTCTCCCTCTAGCCTGTCTCCCTCTAACCTGTCTCTCTAACTTTTCTGTCTCTCTCTAACCTGTCTCTCTCTCTAACCTGTCTCTTTCTAAACTGTGTCTCTCTCTAAACTGTGTCTCTCTCTAACCTGTCTCTCTCTCTAATTTGACTCTCCCTCTCTAACCATTCTCTCTCTCTAACCTGTCTCCCTCTCTAACCTGTCTCTCTCTAATGTGTCTCTCCCTCTAGCCTGTCTCCCTCTAACCTGTCTCTCTAACTTTTCTGTCTCTCTCTAACCTGTTTCTCTCTCTACCCTGTCTCTCTCTCTACCCTGTCTCTCTCTCTCTAACCTGTCTTTCTCTAGCCGGTCTCTCTCTCTCTAACCTGTCTCACTGTCTCTAACTTGTCTCTCTCTCTAACCTAACTCTCTCTATCTAACCTGTCTCTCTCTCTTCAACCTGTCTCTCCAACTTTTCTGTCTCTCTCTAACCTGTCTCTCTCTCTCTCTCTAACCTGTCTCCCTCTCTAACCTGTCTTTACCTCTAACCTGTGTCTCTCTCTCTAACCTTTCTGTCTCTCTCTAACCTGTCTCTCTCTCTCTAACCTTTCTCTTTATTTTTTCTATCTCTCTCTAACCTTTCTGTCTCTCTCTAACCTGTCTCTCTCTCTCTAACCTTTCTCTTTATTTTTTCTATCTCTCTCTAACCTGTCTCTCTCTCTAACCTGTCTCTCCTTCTAACCTGTCTCTCCTTCTAACCTGTCTCTCTGTAACCTGTCTCTCTGTCTCTAACCTGTCTCTCTGTCTCTAACCTGTCTCTCTGTAACCTGTCTCTCTCTCCCTAACCTGTGTCTTTCTCTAACCTGTCTTTCTCTCTCTAACTTGTCTGTCTCTATTTGTAACTTGTCTCTCTCTCTAACCTGTCTCTCCCTCTAACCGGTCTCTCTCTCTTTAACCTGTCTCTCTAACTTTTCTGTCTCTCTCTAACTTGTCTCTCTTTCTCTCTAACCTGTCTGTCTCTCTAACCTGTCTCTCCCTTTAACCAGTCTCCCTCTCTAACCTGTCTCTCCCTCAAACCTGTGTCTCTCTTTCTAACTTTTCTGTCTCTCTCTAACCTGTCTCTCTCTCTCTAACCTGTCTCTCCCTCTAACCTGTCTCTCTTTCTCTAACCTGGCTCTCTCTCTCTCACCTGTCCCCATCTCTAACCTGTCTCTCCTTCTAACCTGTCTCTCCTTCTAACCTATCTCTCTGTCTCTAACCTGTCTCTCTGTAAGCTGTCTCTCTCTCTCCCTAACCTGTGTCTTTCTCTAACCTGTCTTTCTCTCTCTAACTTGTCTGTCTCTATTTGTAACTTGTCTTTCTCTCTAACCTGTCTCTCCCTCTAACCTCTCTCTCCCTCTAACCTGTCTGTCTTTCTTCCATGAATTGTCTGTCACTCTAACCTGTCTCTCTCTCTAACTTGTCTGTCTCTCCCTCTAACCTTTCTCTCTCTCTCTCTAACTTTTCTGTCTCTATCTTTGACTTGTCTCTCTCTCTAACCTGTCTCTCCCTTTCTAACCTGTCTCTCTAACCGGTTTCTCTCTCTAACCCGTCTCTCTCTCTAGCCAGTCTCTCTCTCTCTCTAACCTGTCTCTTTCTGCAACCTGTCGCTGTCTCTCCAACCTGTCCCTCTCTCTAACCTCAAGACTCAAACCCCCCCTCCCATCTCTATCATCAGGAGCATATAGCCTATACTACTAATAACCAATCAGGAGCATATAGCCTATACTACTAATAACCAATCAGGAGCATATAGCCTATACTACTAATAACCAATCGGGAGCATATAGCCTATACTACTAATAACCAATCAGGAGCATATAGCCTATACTACTAATAACCAATCAGGCTTCTGCATGGCTCATTGGAGATGGATGTATTTACAACAGCCTCCACATTTATAAAGTGCATTCAAGAGACAGAACAGATGCTTAACACAACTTTTTATAATTAATCTTTCACAGAACTTCATTATTACATGTTTCATATGTAGCCAATCAGAGACCTTTAGACTGCAACAGTGACATAAAGCAGACAGCTAGGGAGCCTCAACCTAAAACCAGAGATTATTTCTAATGTTCAAAATGGGAAAATATCACCAGCCATGAAGCAGGCAATGAGTGTGTATTATTATATTAGTGTGTACTATTATATTAGTGTGTACTATTATATTGGTGTGTATTGTTAATTGGTGTGTATGGAGAAAAAGTCAAGATCATGTTTGTTTCACAATCAACTATATCTACATTTTATGTTGATACTATATATTCTTATTTTATTTTAACAAATGGGCCTTACAACTGGCCTCCTCATCTTCCTCCTCCTGGTCCCTCTCTACCTCTGTTCCTCTCTCTGAATCTGCAGTCTCCTCTTCCTCCCTGTCACTCCCTGTACACACACACACACACACACACACACACACACACACACACACACACACACACACACACACACACACACACACAGTGTTTGCACTGCAGGAACTAGGAAAGAGTGTTTTGAGGGACTTTTTGAATTTAGAGCCGTACTCTCCCAGCACAAGAGGAACTTAGAGAAATGATTGGTCCAGATGTCAGAGTATGTCTCTAAACGATAACATGAGCCATACAGCACGGGCAGCTGACATTTAAACCTCTAGATAACTAGTCTGCCTAAAGAGGAGATTAAGCTTCATCCACACAGACAAGCACAGCACCTTGTGCTAAGCTAGGCTAAACCTGTCCTGGACCTTTCTCTGTTGAGTTGAAACTGGTTTAATCCCAGGAAAGAGGGGAAAAAAGATGTTTCTTAAAGCCACAGACAGATATCTGTCCAACTTACATCAAACATTAAAAAAGGGAGTTATGATTTTAGTTCCTGGAGATGTTCTCCTTTAAAACTTCCTACACTAATATCTCCTTCTTGTTGATCAGTGTGTGTACCTGAGAGTGTCCAGTCTCCAGAGAGGATCCTTCAGTCCCGCTGACAGCAGCTTCACTCCTGAGTCTCCTGGATGATTGTAGCTCAGGTCCAGCTCTCTCAGATGGGAGGGGTTGGAGCTCAGAGCTGAGACCAGAGAAGAACAGCCTTCCTCTGAGATCAGACAGCCTGACAGACTGTAAACACACAGAACAACACACAGGAAGCCTCTGTCAACACGTGGAGCCATGTGGTAGTTCTTTCTTTGTTTGTTGTCCAGGTACATTTTAGTCCAGATTTAGAATAATCTTTAAAATCATCTGCTGTATTTAATTATTCAACAACAAAAGCAAATTAAAAAATGGATTAAAATCCTTATGAAATAGACCCTTGGTCTAGAAAATATTATACAATTAATAACTACTGCTGAAGTCTATCATATAAACAAAGCTACACGTCAGCTGTTTATCAACTAAAGTTAGTCAGAGTTTAAATGGTCATCAGTTGAACAGGTTAATGAATCCTGACCTGAGAGTCTCCAGAGTGCAGTGTGGACTCTTCAGTCCATCAGAGATCAGCGTCCCTCCTGAATCCTGCAGGTTGTTGTTACTCAGGTCCAGCTCTCTCAGACTAGAGGACTGGGAGCTGAGAACTGAGGACAGAGCTTCACAGCTTCTCTCTGACAGGTTACAGCCCCTCAGCCTGGAGAGACAACAGGAAGTTATTTATTATTAACTCCTGTTATAAAAATATAGCAGAGTCTTTATTAATGAATAAATCTCACATACAGAGCTTTGTTGGAGGGAAGGTAATGAAGAAGAAAGATAACATTTGTGTTTTTATGTTAAGTCTGGACTTTTGGTCATAGAGAATATGAAATCCATTTTAAACACATGTTAAAACTCTTGCTATGTTATTCTAAACAATTTGGAAACATTCAAATTATTGGTGACTGAATTAAGGAATATTACACAAGAGGTTTTGATTTACCGTCATTATTGGGACAACAGTGATGTGGCTACGACCGAGGCGCTGGCGCGGAGGTTCGTATGCATGACTTAAGTGATATATGATGCTAAATGAACCCTCTCATGTAATAAAGTGCTTATACAACAACAGTTAAAATCAAACTGGAGCCAACTAAAATATCTACTGGAAAATAAATATTTTTCATTTATTTATTTTTACTTCTATATATTTAGCTACTATACGTCCACAAACGTCATTATTGACATGTCAGTGGCACAGCAGATGTGGTCCAAACAGCTGATGAGATACTAACAGCTGTTGCTGATTTGAGTATATTCTAAATGTTTAGTTGACCAATCAGATTGTCTGGTCAGATTTACTTGTATAATCAGGAATAAACAAACTTCCAGCAATCAAAGTCAGATAATATTAAAATATAAATGATTTATGGATGTCAGCCACAGTTCATATTTCATTCTTTATGAAGTGATTCTAAAGCAGAATAAAATACTTTGGAAACATTCACTTTTCTTAAATGTTGAAGTATTTTTAAATTCTGTGTTTTCAAAGATTGTTGTTGCTCTGACCTGAGAGTCTCCAGTGTGCAGTGTGGACTCTTCAGTCCATCAGAGATCAGCTTCCCTCTTGAATCCTGCAGGTTGTTGTTACTCAGGTCCAACTCTCTCAGACTAGAGGACTGGGAGCTGAGAACTGAGGACAGAGCTTCACAGCTTCTCTCTGACAGGTTACAGCCACTCAGCCTGGAGAGACAACAGGACGTTATTTATTATTAACTCCTCTTATAAAAAGATAGCAGAGTATTTATTGATGAATAAATCCCACGTACAGAGTTTTTTTGGAGGCTTTGACCACTGGCAGCAGCCTCAGAAGAGCTTCCTCTGAAGCATGGTATTTCTTCAGGTCAAACACGTCCAGATCTTCTTCTGATGACAGTAAGATGAAGACCAGAGCTGACCACTGAGCAGGAGACAAAGGAAATGCAGACAGATGTCCTGAACTCAAGTACTGTTGGATCTGCTCCACTAAAGAACGATCATTCAGTTCATTCAGACAGTGGAACAGGTTGATGCTTCTCTCGGCAGACAGATCCTTATCCATTGTCTTCTTGATGTACTGCACTGTTTCCTGATTGGTCTGTAAGCTACTTCCTGTCTGTGTCAGCAGACCTCGTAGGAGATTCTGATTGGTCTGCAGAGAAAGACCCAAGAGGAAGCGGAGGAACAAGTCCAGGTGTCCATTTGGACTCTGTAAGGCCTTGTCCACAGCACTCTGGTAGAACTGTGTTGATGATGTTTGTTCTTCTGCCAGCAGGTTGACTCCAGAGTTGGTGAAGTTCAGATGGACATGAAGAGCAGCCAGAAACTCCTGAACACTCAGATGGACGAAGCTGAACACCTTGTCCTGGTACAGTCCTCTCTCCTCTTTAAAGATCTGTGTGAACACTCCTGAGACCACTGAGGCTGCTGTGATATCGATGCCACACTCTGTCAGGTCTGATTCATAGAAGATCAGGTTGCCCTTCTGCAGCTGCTCAAAAGCCAGTTTTCCCAGAGACTCCATCATCTTCCTGCTCTCTGGACTCCAGGTTCGATCCGTCTGAGCTCCTCCATCATACTTGACGTTCTTCCGTTTGGTCTGAACCACCAGGAAGTGGATGTACATCTCAGTCAGGGTCTTGGGCAGCTCTCCTCCCTCTCTCTTCTTCAACTCGTCTTCCAGAACTGTAGCAGTGATCCAGCAGAAGACTGGGATGTGGCACATGATGTGGAAGCTTCCTGATCTCTTTATGTGGGAGATGATTCTGCTGGCCTGCTCCACATCTCTAAATCTCTTCCTGAAGTACTCCTCCTTCTGGGCATCAGTGAACCCTCTGACCTCTGTCACCATGTCAACACACTCAGGAGGGATCTGATTGGCTGCTGCAGGTCGTGTGGTTATCCAGAGGCGAGCAGAGGGAAGCAGATCCCCCCTGATGAGGTTGGTCAGAAGCACACCCACTGAGGTGGACTCTGTAACATCACTCAGGATCTCAGTGTTAAGGAAGTCCAGAGGAGGTCGACACTCATCCAGACCGTCAAAGATGAAAACCACCGGGACCTCTTCAAACCGGCAGATTCCTGCTTCTTTGGTTTCACTAAAGAAGTAATCAACAAGTTCCACCAAGCTGAACTTTCTCTCTTTCAGCACATTCAGCTCTCTGAAGGTGAATGGGAATGTGAACTGGATGTCCTGGTTGGCTTTGCCTTCAGCCCAGTCCAGAGTGAACTTCTGTGTTAAGACTGTTTTCCCAATGCCAGCCACTCCCATTGTCATCACTGCTCTGATTGGTTCATCTCTTCCAGGTGGGGTTTTAAAGATGTCTTCTTGTCTGATTGTTGTTTCTGGTCTGTCTGGTTTCCTGGATACTGTTTCAATCTGTCTGACCTCATGTTCATCATTGACCCCTGCAGCCCCTCCCTTCATGAGGTAGATCTCTGTGAACATCTGATTCAGAACGGTTTGGTTTCCTGCTTTAGCAATCCCCTCAAACACACGCTTGAACTTACTGTCTAGTTTAGATTTGAGTCTTCGCTGACACGCAGCACGAATCTCTGAATGAATAAAACAATGATGTCAATGAGGGTTTGTTCTGGTGAATGTGAGTGTGCACATTTCTGTATTCATCAAATCTATTCACAAAAACAACTGATATGTTGGGTGTCTCAGTCAAAAAGTATAGAAGTAACAAGAGGCCAAACTCTAGAGAACATTGTGTGGGTTCAGTCCAACATGGCGGAGCTGCATCACATAAATTCTGCATGAACCAGAATGTACAAACCGGATTCCCAAAAAGTTGGGGCACTGAACAAATTGTGAGTAAAAAAGTAATGGAATAATTTACAAATCTCATAAACTTATATTTCATTCACAATAGAAAATAGATAACATTTCAAATGTTTAAAGTGAGACATTTTGAAATGTCTTGCCAAATATTGGCTCATTTTGGATTTCATGAAAGCTACACATTCCCAAAAAGTTGGGACAGTTACCAATAAGAGGCCGGAAAAGTTAAAATGACATATAAGAAACAGCTGGGGGACCAATTTGCAACTCATTAGGTTAATATCCAACATGATTGGGTTTAAAAAGAGCCTCTCACAGTGTGTGTGTGTGGGGGGGGGTCTCTCAGAAGTCAAGATGGGCACAGGATCACCAATTCCCCCAATGCTGAGGCAAAAAATAGTGGAGCAATATCAGAAAGGAGTTTCTCAGAGAAAAATTGCAAAGAGTTTGAAGTTCTCATCATCTACAGCATAACGTCATCCAAAGATTCAGAGAATCTGGAACAATCTCTGTGTGTAAGGGTCAAGGCTGGAAAACCAGACTGGATGCCCGTGATCTTCAGGCCCCTTAGACACTGCATCACATACAGGAATGCTACTGTAATGGAAATCACAACATGGGCTCAGGAATGCTTCCAGAAAACATGGTCGGTGAACACAATCCACCGTGCCATTAAAACTCTATAGGTCTAAAAAGAAGCCATATCTAAACAGGATCCAGAAGCACAGGCGTTCTCTCTGGGCCAAGGCTCATTTAAAATGGACTGTGGAAAAGTGGAAAACTGTTCTGTGGTCAGACCAATCAAAATTTGAAGTTTGTTTTGGAAAACTGGGACGCCATGTCATCCGGACTAAAGAGGACAAGAACAACCCAAGTTGTTACAGCGCTCAGTTCAGAAGCATCTCTGATGGTCTGGGGTTGCATGAGTGAGTGTGGCATGAGCAGCTTCCACATCTGGAAAGGCACCATCAATGCTGAAAGTTATATCCAAGTTCTAGAACAGCATATGCTCCCATCCAGACGTTGTCTCATTCAGGGAAGACCTTGCATTTTCTAACATGACAATGCCAAACCACATACTGCATCAATTACACCATCATGGCTGAGTAGAAGAAGGATCCAGGGACTGAAATGGCCGCCTGCAGTCCAGATCTTTCACCCATAGAAAGCATTTGGCGCATCATAAAGAGGAAGATGCGACAAAGAAGACCTAAGAAAGTTGAGAAACTAGAAGCCTGTATTAGACCAGAATGGGACAACATTCCTATTCTAAACTTGTCTTCTCAGATGTTTGCAGACTGTTATAAAAAGAAGAGGGGACGCCACACAGTACTATAACACAGTACTATAACGCAGTACTATAACACAGTGGTAAACATGGCCTTGTACTATAACACAGTGGTAAACATGGCCTTGTCGCTTTCTTGAGATGCGTTGATGCCATGAAATTTGAAGTCAACTTTTTTTTCCTTTAAAATGATACATTTTCTCAGTTTCAACATTTGATATGTCATCTATTTTTATTCTGAATAAAATATTGAAATCATTGCATTCTGTTTTTATTCACAATTTGTACACTGTCCCAACTTTTTTTTGGAATTGGGTTTGTATATGACTTAATAACAGAGGGAACTAATACTGCCCAAGCAGTATCTTCCAGTGACATCAGAGAGTGCCAACTCTAACCAGCAGAGTTACCAAAACAGTCTGACTGGGTTTCATCATGTTTTGTTGTCAGAGACCCTTTAAATGTACTTTCTCTGGTGGAGGATTTGGAGCTTGTTCTCTTCTTGTCAACACAACATATGTATCTTTGTAGATAAGAGGGAGACATAGGTAACACAGCTAATGGTTGTTGAAGACTGTGATATACAAGTTTGATCTTTGTTACATCCATTTTTTAAATTTATAATGAATATGACTTACCTGCACGTTCTGGGGTGTTGACTTCTCCATGACACGGTAACTTCTTCACCAGATCATTTAGATCCATCTTCACTAAAACTATTCTGGTCACATCAATAATGTTTTCACTGTAGGTCTGGAGCATCATATCCACGGTGTTAAGCCGGGTTTGTTTCTCCAGTTTATACTTTGGGATTGCTGGGAAGTCGTTGAGGGCTCCTTCCTGCTGCAGGTACCAATTAAATTTTTTTAAGTCCTCAGCTCCTAAGGCTTCTAAGATTCTTAAGACGACTTCTTGAGGCGTCTCCATCTTTTGTCCCTGCAAAGATCCAGAACATACCAAAAAGACACACAATTATGGTTACACACACACAGACACCTTTGTTGACCTTTGTCACTGATTGAAGTCAACACACACACACACATACACACACACACACACACACAGACACACACACACACAGAAACACATCCCCACACACACACACACACACATACAGAGAGACACACACACACAGACACACACATACAGAGAGACACACACACACACACACACACACAC
This sequence comes from Etheostoma perlongum, assembly GCA_026937815.1. Classification (NCBI taxonomy): domain Eukaryota; kingdom Metazoa; phylum Chordata; class Actinopteri; order Perciformes; family Percidae; genus Etheostoma; species Etheostoma perlongum. Next base: position 829,453 of record CM049385.1, on the reverse strand, counting down.
ACACACATACACACACACACACATAATTGAGGTAAGGTTGGAGACACTACCTTATTTAATCATTACATTGTGTGTGTGTGTGTGTGTGTTTCTTCTTTGCTATATCGGGTTAAAAGAACATTTACAGGAAGAGAAACATAAAATATAGATCTGTGTAGATTTGCACTTTAACATCCACATAGGATCAATAAGGGGTATCTACATAGGATCAATAAGGGGTATCACATAGGATCAATAAGGGTATCTACATAGGATCAATAAGGGTATCTACATAGGATCAATAAGGGGTATCAACATAGGATCAATAAAGGTATCAACATAGGATCAATAAGGGGTATCTACATAGGATCAATAAGGGGTATCAACATAGGATCAATAAGGGGTATCTACATAGGATCAATAAGGGGTATCTACATAGGATCAATAAGGGGTATCCACATAGGATCAATAAGGGGTATCCACATAGGATCAATAAGGGGTATCTACATAGGATCAATAAGGGGTATCCACATAGGATCAATAAGGGGTATCTACATAGGATCAATAAGGGGTATCTACATAGGATCAATAAGGGGTATCCACATAGGATCAATAAGGGGTATCACATAGGATCAATAAGGGGTATCTACATAGGATCAATAAGGGGTATCCACATAGGATCAATAATCAATAAGGTATCAACATAGATCAATAAGGGGTATCTACATAGATCAATAAGGGGTATCCACATAGGATCAATAAGGGGTATCTACATAGGGATCAATAAGGGGTATCTACATAGGATCAATAATAAGGGGTAATAGGATCAATAAGGGGTATCCACATAGGATCAATAAGGGGATCATAAGGGGTATCCATAGGATCAATAAGGGGTATCCACATAGGATCAATAAGGGGTATCCACATAGATCAATAAGGGGTATCCACATAGGATCAATAAGGGGTATCTACATAGGATCAATAAGGGGTATCTACATAGGATCAATAAGGGGTATCAACATAGATCAAGGGTATCTACATAGGATCAATAAGGGGTATCAACATAGGATCAATAAGGGGTATCAACATAGGATCAATAAGGGGTATCCACATAGGATCAATAAGGGGTATCAACATAGGATCAATAAAGGGTATCAACATAGGATCAATAAGGGGTATCCACATAGGATCAATAAGGGGTATCAACATAGGATCAATAAGGGTATCTACATAGGATCAATAAGGGGTATCTACATAGGATCAATAAGGGGTATCCACATAGGATCAATAAGGGGTATCTACATAGGATCAATAAGGGGTATCTACATAGGATCAATAAGGGGTATCAACATAGGATCAATAAGGGGTATCTACATAGGATCAATAAGGGGTATCAACATAGGATCAATAAGGGGTATCAACATAGGATCAATAAGGGGTATCAACATAGGATCAATAAGGGGTATCAACATAGGATCAATAAGGGGTATCAACATAGGATCAATAAGGGGTATCAACATAGGATCAATAAGGTATCACCAGATCAATAAGGGGTATCAATAATAAGGGGTATCTCACACATAGGATCAATAAAGGGGTATCTACATAGGATCAATAAGGGGTATCAACATAGGATCAATAAGGGGTATCAACATAGGATCAATAAGGGGTATCTACATAGGATCAATAAGGGGTATCTACATAGGATCAATAAGGGGTATCCAATCATAGGATCAATAATCAATAAGGGGTATCCACATAGGATCAATAAGGGGTATCAACATAGGATCAATAAGGGGTATCTACATAGGATCAATAAGGGGTATCAACATAGGATCAATAAGGGGTATCAACATAGGATCAATAAGGGGTATCCACATAGGATCAATAAGGGGTATCCACATAGGATCAATAAGGGTATCAACATAGGATCAATAAGGGGTATCACATAGATCAATAAGGGGTATCTACATAGGATCAAGGGGTATCTACATAGGATCAATAAGGGATCAATAAGGTATCTACATAGGATCAATAAGGGGTATCAACATAGGATCAACACATAGGATCAATAAGGGGTATCAACATAGGATCAATAAGGGGTATCTACATAGGGGTATCAACATAGGATCAATAAGGGTATCAACATAGGATCAATAATAAGGGGTATCAACATAGGATCAATAAGGGGTATCCACATAGGATCAATAAGGGATATCAACATAGGATCAATAAGATCAATAAGGGGTATCCACATAGGATCAATAAGGGTATCTACATAGGATCAATAAGGGGTATCAACATAGGATCAATAAGGGTATCAACATAGGGGTATCAATAAGGGGTATCACATAGGATCAATAAGGGGTATCTACATAGGATCAATAAGGGGTATCAACATAGGATCAATAAGGGGTATCTACATAGATCAATAAGGGGTATCCACATAGGATCAATAAGGGGTATCCACATAGGATCAATAAGGGGTATCAACATAGGATCAATAAGGGGGTATCCACATAGGATCAATAAGGGGTATCCACATAGGATCAATAAGGGGTATCAACATAGATCAATAAGGGGTATCCACATAGGATCAATAAGGGGTATCAACATAGGATCAATAAGGGGTATCCACATAGGATCAATAAGGGGTATCCAAGGGGGTATCCACATAGGATCAATAAGGGGTATCCACATAGGATCAATAAGGGTACTACATAGGATCAATAAGGGGTATCACATAGGATCAATAAGGGTATCTACATAGGATCAATAAGGATCAATAAGGGTATCTACATAGGATCAATAAGGGGTATCTACATAGATCAATAAGGGGTATTTACAATCAATAAGGGGTATCTACATAGGATCAATAAGGGGTATCTACATAGGATCAATAAGGGGTATCTACATAGGATCAATAAGGTATCTACATAGGATCAATAAGGGGTATCAACATAGGATCAATAAGGGGTATCTACATAGGATCAATAAGGGGGTATCTACATAGGATCAATAAGGGGGATATCTACATAGGATCAATAAGGGGTATCTACATAGGATCAATAAGGGGTATCTACATAGGATCAATAAGGGGTATCTACATAGGATCAATAAGGGTATCTACATAGGATCAATAAGGGGGTATCTACATAGGATCAATAAGGGGTATCTACATAGGATCAATAAGGTATCCACATAGGGTCAATAAGGGTATCAACAGCAGTGAGTCTGCACACTATATGCAACACTTCCTGGCCCAGAAAGGAAGTGGAGTCCGGCTTTGTGTTGCTTTCAACACAGAAACAGACATAAGGTTCCAGCTAAAAACAAAGATGGACACGGTAACGTCTGACTACTATGTACAGATAGAAGGTGGATGTGTAATAACACACACACACACACACACACACACACACACACACACACACACACACGCAAAAACGCACGCACACACTCCCCCCTCCCTCCATTATAATGAAGCTGTTTTCTTACCTCCTTTAGAATTGAGGTGACCTCTCTCTGAAACTAAAGAACCACAGCTTGGAGTTGACGAGTCGAACATTGCAGACAGACGAGTTCAGAGACCTTCAGCTGGAGATCCACGCCGAGAGAAAGAACTGAGACACGGCCCCAGAGAAAGTGAAAGGAAACTAGAAACAGGAACCAAGAGAACCGCCCAGAGAGGCTCAGCATTAGCACATCCACTGCAGACAGTTAACATACAGTAACATTTATTGAGGAGTCTGCTTAGATTACAACAGAGTCTACCGGTTTGTAGTTGGCCAGATGTCCTCAGACGAGACGCCTAGAACCA